>JAUMHJ010049748.1:0-14643 GCA_032361105.1 Microctenopoma lineatum
TAAAGGCCGGTCCGTGAAAATATTGTCCGACATTAAAGCGGTCCGTGGGACAAAAAAGGTTGGGGAC
The DNA here is from genome assembly GCA_032361105.1 of Microctenopoma lineatum. Taxonomy (NCBI): domain Eukaryota; kingdom Metazoa; phylum Chordata; class Actinopteri; order Anabantiformes; family Anabantidae; genus Microctenopoma; species Microctenopoma lineatum. Next base: position 68 of record JAUMHJ010049748.1, read on the forward strand.
CGCTGCTATAGCACACTGACACAGTGAAGCAGATCCGCTTTACATATGACTTCCCCTCCTCTTTGACTTCTCCTGTCACTCACTCAACATTTGACATTCATTCACCTGATACTACTGGCCTATACACAGGGCCTGGGATTCACTTGGTGTTAGTTTAGGCCAAGGAATCAGCAAACAGCGCTGAGAGATCAATTCACTCTGAGTGTAATGACTATTGATTCTGTAGGAGCAGGGAGACAGAGAGGGAGTTGAATGTATTTAGATAAAATAACGCTGTGTGCTACGCTGATCTTCTCTGCTTCTGTTGTCTGGTGAACCAGCAGAGAGCTGGATGCGCATTTCAAGTACACGCACACGTTATGCAGACACAATCCCTTTTATAACATGCAACTGGTGTGCGACTTCAGTATCATGGTACTGTACCATAAAAAATGGTTGCACAGCTCATTTTCATTTGAGGTTTTTATTTCCACCTTGTGTGTCCTTGAAGAGTTTTAATTAATACAATACAACATACAACATTGCAAAGCTGTGTAAATTGAAGCATTTTACCTGCTGTTTGTGCATTTTCGATAAAAATGAGTGCGTGTGCTCGTGCATGACTGACAAATTATATAAATGAATGCCTGTCCCAGCAGTCTTCTGACTGAAAAGAGCAGCTTCTATCTCAAAGAAATGAAAAATGTTTACAAAATGTCAGTGGTTGCAGTGGTGTTAGGCAAATGGTGCTGACATGAACCAGGAGTGCACGTGCTGTACATGTTCTTGAGTTCATGCAACACACTTCTGAGCATTTTTCCTTTTGCGCTGCTCTGTTCAAGTACACTGCAATACACCGTTGCTTTGGTAGAGCATCGCAGCGAAATGTGTCGGAGAGCTAAGATAAGTTTGAAAGTACCCGAGTCTGTTGCTATAAAGTACTATTGTTGAAATTACTGCAATGCAGAAAATAGAGATGATGTCAGAGGACGTGTCAGTATGAACACCGTGTTGCCACCAATTGCACCGAGCAGAAGTCTTTTGGTCTGCGTTGCTCAACATGTGGTTAAAGCTTCCTGTTGCTTCTCAAATGATCCTTGAATAAGTGAAATAAAGCACTATGAGATTGCATATAGATGCATAAAAATGAGAATAATAAATACTTTATTGTGAAAATTGTTGTTTGGAGAGACACTGAAAACATGTAGCTTCAGAGAAACTGAGATTTGAACCACTTAGTTCTTGGAATGGGAGACAACTGCTCTACCCACTGAGCTTTTGTGCGACTCGAAATCCTTCCTTGCCCATAATTTATTACTGGGACTCTTCAGAAGTGATTAACAGAAGCGACTTAAAATGACCCTAAAAAAAGCAGCCCAGGGTATTTAGGGAAATTATAGAGGTAATAATAAGATAAATACACAGCACAGTTCTCCTTCTAGTTACTATTTTAAATCTGCTTAAATGGAGTAATGAACATAGAAACAGATGGTCAAACACTGTACAAACTGTACGGATGCTAAGTCAGAGAAGAAACGCGTGATAGATCTCCTTTTGTGTTTGCCAACCACAATGACCTCGCCTGATGCTGTTGATACCGTTGTTAGAATGTATCAGTCCACCTAGACTTGCACCAGATCTGACCTTTATTTTGAAGGTGGTATTTATTTAAGTTCAGTCACTATTTTTTCTTCTTACACTTTCTTTTTTTTCTCTTTCTTTCCCAAGAGAAAAATCAGCAAATTCACCTGGTCTCAGAATTGAGTGTGTGTGTGTGTGTGTGTGTGTGTGGCCCTGACAGGCTTTGTTGGGTCATGAATTTCTTACCCTTACTAGTCAGCACAATTTCCCCCCTCTGACAGACACACAAACATAGATGCACATACAACTGCCAAGAAAAACAGCTCATGATGGTTTATTTCCTTGTAGTAACTCTGTAACAGAGGTTCGAACAAAGGCACAAAATAATAATAATGCAGTTACAACAAGAGAAGAATTATGAATACATAAAGTGAAAAAGTTTAAACGCTTAGGAGGGAAAGAAGAAAGTCTGAAAGACAAGAAGGAAGGAAGGAAAGAAGAGGAGGTGTGAACAAGAGGAGGAAGGGGAAACAAGAGAGCTGGACAGGAGGGGAAGGTGTGGGCTTATCTCACTGGCCAGGCTTTAGTGAGGTCACTCTGCAGACTGACTGAGGACAGGATGCACAGCACTAGGTATAGACACTCAGAGGAGGGAGAGTCAACATGTGCGAAAATGTAAAACGAATCCCCTCAAATAATGCTTGTACCTACAGGGAATGAAGACTTATAACATATGGTACATATGCATAATGACGTAGTCCTTATGAGAAAATGACAAAATTGGGTTTAGTTGGAAATACTTTTCCTAATAAGTGGGAAAGAGGTAAATATGCCATTTCTATTGCATAAACTTAAAGATATTGTCCTACTGATTTCCTAAAACTGTCTTCATGTTCTCCATTCGTCATCTTTGACTCGATTGTAGAAACTGTGGATTAAAGCTCATCAAATACATTTGACTTGTTTGTTTGTGATTATTTCAGGTGCAAAACCGTAGCCTGTCTGCCGGGGAGTGAGGAAGCATCAATGCTGGCTATGGCAGACAACTCAATGGCTATAAAATGTTAGCAAGTTAGCAAGCCAGTGTTCGGGATGGATGAAGAAAGAAAGAAAATATAGTTGTAAATGGAGTTTAGTTGTATAGAAAAACAACGGGCTGCTCTAAACTTTTCTCAACTATTTTCACTTGAATAACTGGTTTTGTGAAGATAAAAAAAAACCCAAATGAGTGACAGCAGTTCCAATTAGCCAGGAAAGACTTCTGAGCTAAGAAAGATAGTGATAACCTTGTTGCCCGAATTGGTCCATGAAACTGCACTGACATAATGGTGTTTCTCACATGTTACAGAGATGACAGGTCCACAAAGACACAAGCTGTTGCCACAATACATTCTTGTCTATTTAGGCAAAATGTTGTAGGTGAAAGTGTTATATCTGCTGACTCGGCAACAGATTTCTTTCCTGTAATTGGTAAGTGTTGGTAAAAATCTTAAATCCAGAGAGAAGTCTTTCTGTTTTCATTTCGAGGAACTGACACAAACCTAGTGTTTGCTGATGATACAGTAGGAAGGGAAAAGTGTTTTGATCATTAAAATCATTGAAGCTGTGTTGGAGATATCTTTATGTTGTGTCACATCATCAGTTTTAGGCTGCTGTTCACAGAGTAGAAAAACACGGGTCTGGGAAATGCAGTAGACCAAACAATGCAATATTTATTCACTTACAAGAACATGTTTCTGTTCCTTTGTGAAGTGCTCTAAGGTGGATCTGTGTCCAGTCCTTTACCAATAAGACCGATTTGCTTGCCAAATACTCAAGTAACTTTTAATGAGCTTCACAATTTGTGCAGTTTTTGGTATAAAGTCAAAAACCTACATGCCAGATTTTTTTCAAACTGTGTCTGGCAAACTGTTCTCTCCATTAGAAGGAGACTAGTTGCTGTCAATTTCTAACTAACCATGCACAAAACAAATGTATATGTATTAAAAGTTCAATAAACAAACACTGGTTGCCATGAGGTGGAAAATTGATTGTCGGATGAAAACACAATTCACAAAAACCAGAACAGCTATGGGAGCAATACTGAAGCTTAAATCTGCTACAATCAGTGTTTTTATAATAACTGTAGATTAAACTTGACTTGTATGCGAGAGGTTTTTGGAGCAAATCCAGAGTTATCAGTTGTCTTATCACTCTACATGTGAGAATCATACGATTCATTGTTCTGGTTTTCTGCCCAACACCTTTTCTGGCTCGTCTCACAAGCAGAAACGAACACAGAGGGGATACTGGACTAACCTTACACAGCTGTGTGAATATTTTTCATAAAAGTGATTTCCCAACATGCAAGTTCTCCGGTGTTTTGCTGCAGTAATATGTTTTGTTTTCCTATGTCCCAGTGGCACACGAGGCTGGTTCAATTTAATTTAAAGTACTTTATGTATACTGTGGATTCAAGTCTTTTGTAATCTTTGCTCTAAGTCATCACTCTATATTTCCTGTCACTGTTTGCTGTCACACACTGAGGCCATACCATAAAAAACACAGATAACTTTGCTCCCACCCTTCTTTGAAATTGAGTAGAGAAAGATTAAAAACATTCAAATGATCCTTAAGCCTAATAGTTTTGCATCAGAGTAAAAAAAATGGCAAAGAAACCCACTGACAGCTTCACATGGGGTTGTCCTGAGTAAACAAACCCTGATCCAGAAAGCGCTGATCCAGCCTTTCCCGGGCTCCCTCGATGCAATCGCTCCCCTCCTCTCTTCATCTGTTCATTAAGGTCAACCTGATTTTTTGGCGAGAGTAGGGAGAGACGGTGAGGAAGAAGAAGAGGAAGATGAGCGAAGAGAGAGGTGTAAGAGGATTTGGAGCTAATTAGGGGAGTGGGAGGTGAGAGAAGAAGCAGATGAAAGAGGGAGACAGACAGGAGGAAAGAAACACAGATGAGGGGGTAAGGAGGGGAAAAAGGGAGAGGGAGAGACACCGGAAAAGCAAGAGTGGGCAGGTGAATTTGCTCACTTAGCTCCCTGGTGTTTAATATCACTCTCCCACTCTTTCACTCTCCTGCTCTCACCCTTTCCTCGCTCCTCCCTGTCCGTTTATCCTCCTCCTGCTCTGATATCCTTCCTTCCTTGCCATTTTCTCCTTTTCTCTTCAGCCGTCCCTCTGTTCCTCTCGCTTTCCCTCAGTTGACTGATTTTCTCTGTTTCACACCTCTGCTATCAGAGGGGACTGGCCAGATGGATGCAGGTGTGTAAGAGTGTGTGTGTGTGTGTGTGAGGCAGGAAGTAGGCAGTGCTGCAGAGGCAGAAGAGCATGACTAATCCTCAGGACACACACACACACATACACACAGATTAACACACACTGAAGTTGGCACACACCATTTTCCCAGTGTTGTGCTGATCTGCCAGTGTACTTAGCTCCTGCCCAGGTAATTTTTCATTCAAATTGACCAGGTGCATAAAGATGGCAGCCTCTTGAAAAGCTAGTTTCAGTCCTCCCTCCTCATTCTCACGATGCAATTCCAGCGTTTGGTCCAAATGCGCAAAGCAGATGTGAACCCTGGCACTTTTGAAAACTCAAGTTTCGAGTTTTTGCGAAATCCTAAAGATAATTTCAGTCTAAAGAACCACGTTATCGTTGTGTTGCTTTTTGATGAGTCATGCTTTCCCTCTTAGTTGGTTGACGCTATCAACAGAGGGAAGTATTTGTAAAATATAGTATATAACTACTAGATATCAGTGAAACTCTGAAGGCCATGTTGAGAAATAACTCAGTAAAGATGTAAAATGTAAAAACTGTTTGTGCTACATTTAAGTTAGTATTTATATGAGTGTGCACATTCATTTTTTTTTGACCACAGTACCTTCAAGCAGGCAAAAAACTGGTTTCAACTAAACTTTAATCACAATTCTGTTTTCTGGGAACCCATGCTGATACTGAACCCTACAGTTCACATATTTCTTTTCTGGCATAATAGCTAGCAGTTCAACGTCCATTCTCTTTTATAGACACTCACACAGGGCTTGGTTAGGGCTTTTTGTGCTTTGGCTTGATAGTGAGAAAAAGGATTTTGAGAGATGGGCAACTAGTGAGTGTCTGCACCTGATCTCTAAATATTCACACTGAACATTTATAAAACATAATGAATGACGTGGAGGTTACCTCCAATGTTCGTCTCCTAGTAATAATGAGTATATTATTCTTCCACTTCCAAGTACAGTCTGGAAATTGTCCTGCTTAAACATGGCCTGTGGCCAGTGTTCAACATTACTATTTGTCATAACCGTGCAGTTATCTGATAATAATGCACAGCCCCCGGCTTATCGGGTTCAGCATTGTCTAAGGTAATGAAATAATATGGATATTGGATGTATATGTGATATATAGTGCAGTGATGGCAGAGCAGGCACACAGAAGTGAACACACTGAAATAACTGACAAAGAGCTCCAGGCGGATCCCAAACTGACTGACATTTAGACACATGGCTGCTAATGTACCAGCTTAAGTCATTTATATAACATTACATGTGCCAGTCTGTGCACGTCTTAGTGGCATAAATGCACTTTTTAGGAACATGGGATGTGTAGTACAGAGGAATACAATCATTTAAAGCAGCAGTATCTGATTAGTAAATGTGTATCTGTTCAGCTTGGTTCAGTTTGGTTTGAATCGGTACAGTTTGGTGTAGTTCTGTTCATCAGTGTGAATCAGTGTTGTTGATGTTGCTAAACTCATCTAGTTGTGCATCTAGTTGTGAAGTGTAGCAGAATCAATTACACGGCTAGATGCTCCCAATTAGACTAGGCTGATCAATGTCAGCCAAGATCACTGCATAATCTCTCTCACTCTCTCACTATAACACACACACACACACGCACACGCAAGCGCACACACATGCACACACACAGCATAGATGATTTGATAATTAAATCAATCTGAACAACTAGAGCTTCACTAATGAAGCAATGATCTCAGATGAATTTCATCTGAGATTGAGGGAAAGAAAGCGCGTGCATGCGTGTGTGTGTGTGTGTGTGTGTGTGTGTGTGTGAAAGGTTGTTGTTTGATTGTAATCAGTAATTTAGTTGTGATGGCACTTTCCCATTCATTCACACCTTTAGAGGAGAATTGTGAGAGGCAGATGGTGAGACTGGTTCAGAGGAAGTGAGACAAGCTGAAGAGGATGGCGGAGCAAGAAGAAGGTTAAAGGATGCAGAAAATAAAGACGGATAAAAGGCGGGATACTGCTGGCAGGTGTGATCTGATTTGCCTGCTTAACTTGGAGAAAAAATATTGATTCTCTTTGAAACTGTAAGTTTCTCAGAGGAGAAAACAATCACCATCTTGCGTAAACAGGCCAGTATCTCTTCTGCAGGGCCCCGCAGCTGCTACAAGCTGCTCCAGAGACATCGTTCTTTTCACATCGTCCAACACGATTTCCTTGAAGTTGATCAGAGTGTCTGTTCAGCGGGTTCACCTGCGCATATTAAAAGGACATTAAAAGGTCTCTGGTGAAAATATCAACATGTCTTATAACAATTGAGACATTCCCAGATGAGGTCAGGGCAATTAAGGGCGAGTGTGTCGACATCCTCACAGCAGGAGGCCAACGATGCTACGTAATGACTCTGCTGACATGTGAATTCATAAAAGCTGTTGAGGTCAGCTGAGTAAGCCATTACCTTGTCTAGTAGTGGCCTGGATCAAATGAACCCTGTGAGGAATTTCATGATATCTCAGTGTCTTGATAAAGGTTAGAAGAAATGTTCTTTCCAACACATCAAATAAAGCTCTGATATGCTAGAGATGACATTCCTGCTTGAAAACCTTTACTGCAACATCCTGTATAAGTTTTGGCAAATGGTAATGAAATCAATCAGAGTAATTTGTTTATAACTATATTCAAACATATTGATTTGTTTTCGCTTCTTAATTAAATTGTATTAATTTTAGACTAAATCAAAGCAAAAAATAAGCCAAAATAAAAGCCCTGCATATTTATTAATTTTACTTAAAGTTTCATATCAAAGATTAAGAATGAACTCAGTCTTGACTTTTAGGACCCTAATCCAATAATGGAAGTCGGAATTAATTATGCAGATTATAATGTCAAAACAAATTAGTAATTTGTAGATTTAAGCTATTTAAAGAAAATTTACTTGGCGTTATTTGGCATTGCAGTAAATCTTATTTTCTACTCTTCATCCCCTTGTGCTGCCACTGAACCTAAGGCGGTAACTTAATGCAGTAGTGGTGTTATGGAAGGAGAAAACATAAATTGACTGTGATGAGAGATGAAATGAAGACTAGACAGCGACAGATCTGTCTTTTGTGAGTTTATTGTCTTGCAAAGAAAAGGCCAGTAATCATACCGAGTGCAAGATAGTGAGCTTGTAACAAACACATATACTCCTGCATACAAGTGGGTGGTTGTGACGCTGAACGAGTGCAGGAACAAAGTGGACCGTCTGAGATATTTCTATAGGGAGGCGGCTATCTTAAATAAGGTCGTGATGAACATAGACTAAAACTGAAGCAGATACCGATCTACACCAATGCTAAATAAATGTTCTTAACAGAAAATTTAAGAGTGACATCTATGCAGAACAACAGGCCACAAAAAAGACGTGCAAACTCGATTTCCACTACAGTGGATTGTGGTGAAGACAGATGTGAAAGTGCTGAATGAAAAATATTGCCATAATCTGTAGGAACAAAGGGCAAACAGACACAGGTCGTAAAACCTAATTAATTTTCCCTTATGAACTGAAGTGTGTTTGCTTGGACTTCTCTCTCTTTGTTGTGCGTCTGTGTGTACGGAGCGTGGATTTGTGTATGCTCTGATCTTAGCAGTGACAGTTTGATTAAACCAACAGTGATGAAGTCACCATGCTGCCTGGCTAAGCTCCAGCTCTACAGGGTGCCTCCCGTTTGTGTGTGTGTGTGTGTGTGTGTGTGAGGTTGTATTAATTGCTAATCACCAATGTGTGGGTTTGCTTTCTTTAACACTTTAACATGCTGCTTTAGACCAGAAAAAAAACCCTGATTAATGACATGATCCATCACCCCGGCGATATGATGATTAACGACATGATTCATCACCATGGCAATACAATGGAAATAGAGCCATTCATTCTGCTGTTAAGATGACAGAGGCATGGTGCGGGGGGGTGATAGAAACAAACTGGGAAGAAATGAAGCAAAAAGACATGTAGAATGTGGGAAGAAAGAAACTGAGGTTGAGGAGACGATAAAAAAAGACTGTGAGATAGAGGATGGAGGTTTTTTAATTGGGAATGTCAGTCTCTCTCTACTCACATCCTATACATCACATCCCCATAAAAAGAAAGAACACAGATTGGTGGAAATGTCATTTTGAACAGCAGACTGCTCAAGTTAACCTTCCCTCCCAGGCAGGAGAGTCCCTCAGAGTCACGCAAGCTGCTTGTATTATGGTGACGTGCCTATTTAAATGTCTGCTGGGGCTCTGACTGGACTATGAAGGAGGAAAAACACACTACATTGTCACCACAGTTGGACAAGATAGAGATATTTCATCAGTAGGACTTTGTTTCACCATAAACTAGATCTAGGAAGGCTAAGTCTGTGTATGAGGAGAAGGACTAAGGATTTTTAATATATCAGCTCAACACTGAGAAGTTATGACGAACAAAAGAATATTCGACCCATTCATTAATGAACAGTTAATGATATTTCTGATTATTCCAAATTGAGCACTATCAACAATATAGTTGTGACTTAATGTAAAACAGACTGGAACAAACTATATAAATGGATCAGTGGGTAGTAATTAGTTTATCAGTCTTCATTAACTCCATGTCAGCCACTAGGCAGCAGAGAACAGTAAGGACTCATCATCTTTAATCCTTAGGTCCTCTGATTTTGAGTAACTTCACATAAAGGTACACGGAATAATTACCGATAGGTTACTCATTGCTTATTTTAGCTGCATCTTTTTTGTGTGCCTATTCTGAGACACATAGAAACCAAATGGAAAAAGCTTTTGTTGTATCTGATGTACTTTACTACACAAGCAAAGAACCTTCATTTTGTTCATCCACAACCTGCATTTTTGAAAAATCGGACACTGAATCCATAATAAAAGGACGTATGCTGCATGTGTCTGCGCAGCCGTACAGTTTCCTCACAGCTCGGGGATTTTCATTAGTACTGGATTCGGTGGATGGATATTTTATAACACGGGCTAAATACCCACGTTATAAAAGAGTTTCAAAGAGTTTCATCAGTGCTGTTTTCAATGGGAAGTTTCTCTTGGTATAAATGGACAATCGCAGCTTTTCATTACCTTGGTTTTAGTGGGGTTTTCCGTTGATGCTGCCAAGAAATGTTTTTTTTGTTTTTTTTCGGGTACTGCTGGTGTGTGTTTAGGTTCCCTGCTAGGTGTGAAAACACCCCTGTGCATCCGTTTTGTGACTGATATGAAACCAGATTGTTCTGGTGTTTGCTGACAGGTGGTTCTGGAAGGACAAAGAACTTTTGACTTTCACGCTGTTCCTATGTGTGCGTATGTGTGTGTGTGTGTGTGTGTGTGTGTGTTTGTGACAGAGAAAAAGCAACAGAGCGATGTTATCGTGTCAGGATGAAGCATGTTCACGTTTGGCAGATCTCTGTCCTGTGTCTCCTGTGTTTATTTACACGCGCCCATGTGTGTGTGTGACACCATGTGTACAGCCTGTATGTGTATGTGTGTGTGTGTTGTCACACCTGCCTCTACATCGCACAGTTATGTCTTTCCAGATGGAGGCTGGTGTTTTAGCTGTTATGCTTTTCTCCTTCTGGACCTCAGAGACACACAGCGACTTTGCTGGCAAACACACACTTTGATCACCATACAACGCTATGTGTATTTTGTTCTTGTGAGATGATGCAACACTGGTTTTCATGGTCCAATAAACAGTCTTAGGGTGCTAAAGCTTTAGTAGGCAACTTTGTGATCTAATTAAATACTGGACACACAGCGCTGAAAATGCCATCAGCGTTTTTCGTTACACAACGGTAACTTAATCAAGAGGCTCATTTGGCAAATAATCAGTGTTTGCCTTTGAACGCACTTTGAACAACAAGAGGACGCAACAGAACCTATTTTTTCTTCTCTCGTTTCTCTCTCTGTTGCGGTATTCTGGTCTACTTTTGTGTTTCTCTTTCAGTCAGTTCTTTTCTTTGTTTTGTTGTTCATTTCTCTTCCTCTCCTCTTCTGTCCATTCCTCTGCTCACAGATTTTCATTTTCTCCTTTCCACAATTTTCCCTTCCTGTCCTTCCCTTTCCTCTCTTTTCCTTAGGTGCATTTCCTCGACATGTTTATTTCTATATCTCTTGTCATCGTAAGCTTTTCTTTCTTTTTCTTTCCTTCTTTCATTTCCTCCTCTCTTCCAGCCTTCACTTGTCTCTTCTTTGCTTTCCTCCTCATCCTGTCTTTTTCCCCTTCATTTACTTCTTATTTTCCTCTTTCTGTCGTCTCTCCTCTCCTCACTTTACTTTCCTCTCCTCGCCTCATTATCGCTCATATTGTTTCCTTGCAGTACTATCTTAGATCTGTTCCCCTCTCATATAGTCTTTATCACCACAGGCTCTAAGTGCTGGAACAGCTGGAGCACAGCAAATATTGCCTAACGCAAGAGAAACGCTCTCATCGGGGCGTTCCTGAGCGTACGTGTGTTTGTGAGCAAGGGATACTGAACGAAAGATGGAGAGACTTATTAAGAGGGAACGTATGAATGCAAGTCTGTGAATGTCCCTAGACCCTTATGTGTGTGTGTGTGTGTGTGAGCGTGTGTTTGTGTGTGTGTGTGTGTGTGTGTATGGGGTTGTAAGTGTGTGTGTGTGTGTGTGTGTGTGTCTGTGCTGACCCACTTTGTCTACCATGCAGCAGCAGCTTGTGCAACAGAGCAGGATGTGCATTTTTTAACAGCAACAGTCTCCTGTGCTCTGCAGTGAACACACACAGCAGCCTGTGTGTGTTCACTGCTAGAATGATCATGAATTACACTACTACAACACTGCACAGACTTACTATTAGAAAAGTTCGAATGGAAAATATTTCATATTTCAAATGTACCTTCAGAACAGTAAAAACATTTCTAGAGAGAAAGATTTCAGAAAAAGACAAGATGCTCCACAAGAATTACAGTGAGTGTAATGTAAAGATAGACTTACAGCAACAAGGAATTCTCAAAACAAAGTAGTTATAGTGTCTTAAGATGTGTATGTGTGTGTAAAATGAAAAGTCCATCAAGAACTACAGTGAATTGAAATGCTGTGTCATGGCTATAAACTTGGTGATTGAGTTGTGTCTGTGTCTGACACAAGAAGTATTGACCGAATGACTTTTAAAGCCAGTGGAGCAGATCAGAGTGGTGGTAAAAATGGCAGCTACAGGTCAATACTATTGTAATTGATTACAAGTTGTTGAATAAATAGTGTCTTATGTCTGAATAAAAACAAATGATCACGGTGCAACGAACAACTTTAACTACTCACATGATGTATCACAGAACACAGAAATGAATGAGCCACGATACAGAATACAAACATCTGTTTTCAACAAAATTCATATTGTGTCTTTTTGATCATTGTATTTGAAAGTTTTGCACAGTTGAATTCTTGTGTGTCAAAACTTCTGTTAAGTAGCAGTGGCTGTAAAACCAGTTTGTGCCTCTCACATATCATTTCTACTGTGGACAAGCTTGATAAGCCCAAAAGGACAAACTAGTTTTTTCTGCAGTGCAATAAACCCAATGCACAGGCCTACTAATAGCTGTGCAATATCCAGAACTTAACATGTTAATATGTTGGACTGAGCAGTAACGGTAACTACAACAAACAGCTCACAGAAACAAACGCAGACCTCTTGGAGGAGAGCTGCTAACTCAGCTGCAACACAGGTGTACCACAGAGACACTCAAAGTCATAAGTGTGCTTTTATTGTGTCTCTCAAAGTGCAAGCAGACTCTGTGTCTTTCTAGTGGAGACACAAAGAGTCTTAGATGACAAAGGCTTACTGTACGCTGCTGTCCAAACCACACTGAGCAGTGCTTAGTCAGTCAGCGTGTGTAGCCAGGAGGCCATGCCTCCAGTTGTTTCTCTGTTTAAAAATGCTTTGAGAGAGGCTTCTAACGGACTGTGAGGGTTCAATTACCCTTTAAAACGTGTACTAAATGATTTGTTGTTTGATGTCACCAGTGTTGTGAGCATTATCAGATTCAGCGCGAGGAAAAACGTGTTCACCGGTTAATGCTGCGGGCGCAGTGTCAGCAGTCGCACAGCGCTCTTATTTGTTTTTCCTGTCAAATAAGAGAGAAACAACAGGTGACAGGTAAACACAAAGGAATCGCAGGTTGAAGTGACAAGTGTTACAGTTTAAAGCAAAAGTTGGCACAATGCCACAGGCTGTGTGGCTGGTTGAATTAAGAGTCAATACCGTGGGAGTGAAAATCAAATCCTCTGTGCCTTGTTTTATACAGTTTAACCAGGCTAAACTGTATAAAGGAGAGCAGAGGAAAGATGCTTCCTCTAATGTACATTGCCAGTGAGATGATGTTTTTCTAAATGCTGTTGAATAATATTTAAAGTAAAGTTCATGGTGCAAACAGAAATTTGATTTATATTAATGTATAGTTGGTTATTTAATTTCATAAAGATATAATTAAAGTGTAAAATGTCCCCCAAACTCTTTGAAGGTTATTGTTTATAGTAGTGTATATGTTTTGGGATTGATGTGGGTTACCTGAACATGTGTTTTTTAAATGATTTAGCGTGTGAAGGAGCAGCTCCGTGGCTTTGGATACACCAGCGCTAACTGAACTTTTGGCTTAACTGTATGGAACCAAGAACTAACAAAATATTTATAAAAGATACTCTGCATTTTTGTTGTTGTTGATTAAAGTAACAAATCAAAAACAATGTTTCAACTTTTTATATATTATTTTTAAATTATATAATATAAGTTGTATTTTATTTAGAGAAAGACATTGACCATATATAGTTTTTTCTTCTTTTAATAAATGTAAAAAATGTTCATATATTTCCTGTAGTCTACTTATTATCCCAGGGGTAGGCAAGTTCGGTCCTATAGAGGCGCAGCCCTGCTTGTTTTCCAACCATCCAGCTGTTAACCAAGAGCAGTAACTGTTGATTACCTGACTCAAGTGTGTTCAGCTAGTCAGAAGCTGTAATTGCAGGGATAGTCGAAAAACAAGCAGGGCTGCGGCTCTCTAGGACCGAACTTGCCTCCCCCTACATTATCCTATTTGCAAGGCCTGGATTCAAGATATCGTTGTAGTACTACCCTATCAGCTCTGAATCAATTTATTTGATTCATATATTGATTTATAAGTAGTAGTGGTTAATTTTATATTTGAGTGGTTACATTATACAATTTGTATATGAATACACATACTGTACACCTACACACACTCAACACACATGCTCCTCTCTTCTCTCCTCTCCTCTCCTCTTCTCTTCTCCTCCTCTCCTCTCTTCTCTTCTCTTCTCTTCTCTCCTCTCCTCTCCTCTCCTCTCTCTTCTCTCCTCTCCTCTCCTCTCCTCTCCTCTCCTCTCCTCTTCTCGTCTCTTCTCTTCTTTCCTCTTCTCTCCTCTCTCTTCTCTTCTCTTCTCTTCTCTTCTCTTCTCTTCTCTTCTCTCCTCTCCTCTCTCCTCTCTTCTCTTCTCTTCTCTTCTCTTCTCTCCATTAATGGCAGCATCATGTATATTCTATGAGAGATGAAACCGGGGGGAGCAACAATAGGCCGACCAAAGTGGATTTGTGTGTGTCTTAGAGCGAGAGAGAAGAAGCATGGAGATAAACCACTGTACCGCTCTTGGATGATTCTGCTTCACACGCAAACAGACAGCCATGACTAAGATTAGCCTCAGGATAAACACAACAATAAACTGTAGAGAACAGATGAGACAATGGAAGAGAGGAGAGGAGAGGAGAGGAGAGGAGAGGAGAGGAGAGGAGAGGAG
>JAUMHJ010049749.1:0-14632 GCA_032361105.1 Microctenopoma lineatum
TTTCAGATTCCGAAAAAAATAAAACGGAAGTAATGTAAATTATTTATTCTTTCTCTGCGGCCCGGTACCAAATGACCAACGGACCGGTACCGGTCCGCGGCCCGGGGGTTGGGGACCGCTGCTGTAGAGAACCCTGCCCTCATACTGGATTTTAATTATCATATTAAAGCATACACAGGGTTTCATTGCAACATAATGGTATTATCAAGTGCAAAACATGAATAAATATGCAAAGTAACAGTTTGTGTCCTCATGGCATGCAGATATAAGCTCAATTTAAAGAACTGAATATGCATTATTTACAAATAAATCCATAGGTTGTAGTTGTAACACAACGTTTGAGCAGATGAGTGCCAGCCAACCAATTATTTAAACACTAAAGCTAAAAAGATTAATAAAGACACAAAGGTCTGGATTTCTTGTAATGTTCCCTTGCTTTATCGAGACAGTTAAGATATTATGGTATTTGGGTCCAAAAGTTCAAAAATGTGTTATCTAATCATATACTAACACTTCTTGATATACAGTAGCTTTGGTCTCAAGTACTGCCCACTGTGAGGACTTATTTTGATATTTGCATTAGCTTGAATGTAAAGGAAATATCTAGCACTGCTTCTTTCTATTAAATAATGCTAAAATTAGGAGCATCCTATCTGTGATTTGTAATGCTAACACTCACAACAACTCTTTGTTCAAACAGATAGAAATAAAGAAAAAAGAAAGACCCATAACCAGAACAGATTAACACCAACACAAATATTAAATGCTCACTTTACAGATCAAGAATAGGTAAGAAAAATGAATATAAACTAGGTCATTCCTGGTTAAAGCAGTTCAGTTTATGATGTAGTGGGGTTATAGAAAAGATTTCCTGTGGCGCTCTGTGGAGCACTTAACATTGATTAGCCTCTGGCTGAATGTGCTGTAAGGGGTGGGAGGGATTGTCCAGGATTAAGACAAGTTTGGACATCACCCTCCTCTCAGCTACAACATGTAGAGGGTCCAGCTACACACCAAGAACAGAGCCAGCCCTCCTCATTAGTTTGTCCAGTCAGTTAGTGTCTGATGGTTGAGCTCACACCAGTCCACAAAGTTGTTCACCACTCCCTGGTCTCCACCCTGAATATAACCTACAACTGCAGAGTCATCAGAGAACTTCTGAAGGTGGCAAAACTCTGAGTTGTACCTAAAGTCTGTCGTGTACAGAGTGAAAAGGAAGGAAGACAGAACACTGTGTTAGGCGTCAGTAACCTTTATCAGTTGGAAGAAAGAGATTTAATTAACTGATTTATGATTTTTAAACTATAAAAACACTAGAAATGTAACTTTTAAATTCAGTTTACCGTGCATTATTTGCTATTGTCAAAGTATAATGTTGTGCTCAGGTTGTGTGTACTCCTTCATGCAGGTTTTGTGTCAAGCTGGAATTCAATCCTGTAGAACCAGCTCCCAGCCCAGGTCCTATCTACTTGTCTAAGACTAGAGTTAAAGTTTACTTTTTGATAAATCTTATATTTAGAGCTCATATGCCAACACGGCATGCTATTTACTATGTGTCTTCTGTCTTTTAGTCCTCCTTCTTCCTCTTTGTCCTCCTTTCTCTGTACCTCTCTGCAGAAATCCCTGGCTTCGGAGCTGTACGGCTGTACAGGTGGCCAACAGTGATTATTTAGGCAATATCAATACGCACACGACACAGAGAATATATGTGCACATTGTGAGATTTCAAAATAAAGTGGAGCAGCCTACATAAAAGAGAGTAACCAAGTTAAAAAATGCATATGCTCAATCACTACTCATGGTTTCAACTTGGTAGAGGTGTTCACAGTATCACAGTTCCCACCTTGAAGTGAAAGTGGATGTCAAATAAACACTGCTAGAGATGTCTTTTCAAACTTTTATGCCCAAAGTAAGACTATACTGTAAATCAATAAAGAACAAAGAGATAATGATTGACATGCAGAGACAGACAGACAAGAGAAAGAAAATTAATAATAATACACGTTTTGGGGCAACCACGATTGCCTGCTGTTTTATTTCGCTCTCCTCTTTTCACTTACCCCAACCGATCAAGGCAGATGACCAACCGCCCTGATCCTGGTTCTGCTGGAGGTTTCTTCTGTTAAAGAGAGTTTTCCCTCTCCACTGTTGCCTCAGTGTTTTCTCAAGTGGGACCGCTGAGTGTTTTATATTATTCTGATTATTCTGTATATATGTAAGGTCTATAAGGTAGAGATGGAAATTCTGGCTCTGTTTTGGCTGGGCTCTCATAGAAGAGCTGGTTCTTATGGCTCCTGAATGGCTCTTGCTAATTTAGCAATGATGAATGGTTTGCTTGTTGGTAAGCAATTTTAATGTTTTTATAAATGTCTTATTTTTTAAGCATTTCATACACAGTATATGGGACAGTTTTACCCTGATGGTCTGTTCTTCTGTGTTTTGGTTATGTTTTCTATTACCCGCTTCACCTTCTCTCATGCACTCGGTCCTGTTTACCCGCCTGTCACGTCCCACCGCTCCTGGACTCGCACTCCAATTGTTTACAGTTGTTTCCATTCATCGGATCCCTCCCGGCCCCGATCACGCTCACCTGTCATCACTTACCCAATCTGATTCACTTCTTTATACTCTCCCCGCCATCTCTCACTCATATTATCACCAATGCCCTACCCTGCTCTCCCGCTTTCAGCCTTTTGTCTGCTATATGCCCCGTGTTGCTTCAGTTTGATCGTGTGTTTCTGTTCTGTACCTGGTATGTCCAGCGTCTCTAGCTTTTTGTTCTGTCTGTTTGCTGTTCTTTACTTCCGGTCCTTCCTTGTTTACACCCTAACAGTATATTACAAAATAAAATTGCAGACTTGCTATTTAACATTTTAATCAAACCTTTACCTAAACACAAACTCAAACAAATCAAATGAATAAAGGCCAATGTTACAACATTATGATTCTTTATACAGTACATATTTTTCATGTAGGTTGGCGTTTAGAAATATTGCTAATTTATTCATTTTATACGACTACATTGTCGCCAGAGCGTTTTCCCTTTCCTTCTTTCACATAATGGTATTATGGCATCTATACATGTGGTTGGCCATATTGTGTCCATCAAAATGAAGTCCCGTCCCTGTCTGCATGGATTCTCAGCAGAGCTGAGCAGAGCAGCTGACGATTCGGCTCTCCCAAACTGGAGTCGGATCTTACGGCTCTCCACAAAGCATCAGCTCCTAGAGCCACCTCGTTCGCAAACGACCCATAACCGCCTTATTTTCTTAAATCTTACATTGTTTAATGCCTTGAGATGGCTTTTGTTGTAATTTGGCCCTATATCAATAAAACAAATCGAATTAAATTGAAAAAGAAAGGATTACAGACAAGACGGCCAAATGGATGGTGAGTGGCAAAACTGCAGTGCGGTGAAAAGCTGGATCCACCACATGGTGTTTTCCTGAGTGAGTGGGAAAGGTAAGCATCTGAGTTAAGGAATCACAGCTTTAAACAACGGTTTAATACTTTGCTTTCCAGCTAAGGGTTTTTGTAGATAATTTCATTACAATATTTTAAGATTGAAATAGCTATGTTTTTTTTCATGCATTATATATGAAATTTAACTGAATGTGTTAAAATTAAAATGTTTGTAGGCTGTTGCCATTTGTGACTGAAGTTCACATACCATGAACTAACATTTATTATTATTAAAAAGATAATTACAGCACAATGTTTAGATTGTACAGTTAAATGTGATTTGTTTCCTACTTTATTAATTTCTCTGTTGTTAGTATGTATTCTATTAGTGTAACTGATTCTTTATTGATCCCCCTGGGGAAACTGTTGTTTGGACAGCTGCTAGACCTACTACAGGGTTCTTGTGCAAGGACACTTTGACATGTAGCTTCAGAGGGATTGAGAATCGAACCGCTGACCCCTTAGGAGGTGAAGATGACTGCTCCACCCACTGATCATGTGGCGTCACATACATAAAATACAAAATAAAGTTTAACAATACTGTGTAAACAGACATGATTAAACTAGGAGCCTAACAAAAAAAGAGGTACTCCTCCACACTGCAGTGTGTAAACTAAACGTAGCAGCTGAGTTTGTGCCAGTTCAAGTTCAAGGTTCAGCTTTAGTGTCATTACACAACACAGAATTGCACAATAAAATGCAGTTGTAAACTCATTAAGATTAAAAAGGGACAAATTCTTATCCAGTAAGTAAGACATCTTAAAAAAAACAATTGATGACTAAAGTCTGGTATGCACGAAAAGAGTAGGGTGATAGTGGGAAGACAGGGGAAAAATTGTGCCCTGAGGACTTGGGCTGATAAGCGTGGTCTATATTTTAAAGCTGGCAGGAATCCAAAATAAGAGAAATGGTTTATTTTTTAATGATAATTAGGTAAAGGACGCAGAGGACTGAGGTAAAGGAGGTTGAGGCTTTTCCAGACTGGTCTTATTCTTGTTTTAAATTATCAAGGCACCAATATAATAAATTTATCAGAGAGAGCAGCCCCTTAATGACTTAATTCATCCAATATAAATGTACATGGAACCACCTGACAGCACTGGTACCGTCTTCAAAAAATGACTGAAATTCGTCTGTTGTTGTTACAGTGTGAAAGTGAGAAACTGTAAAAGCAGATTTAGTTGATTTTGGAGCACAAGCATTGTTACTGAGGAAGTGGACCCAAACAGAACCAGGTGAATTTCTCTGTAATGTTCTTCAAAGCAGTCATTTAAAGTCAGACACAAGTGAACCATTGAAGCCACTTCTACGTCGTCTTAGAAGTGTTGATCAAAACAGAAATGTCACTAACACAAACCTTTATGTTTAATAATCTTCATATATAGACAAGGAGTCTCAGGCCCGTCCTTTAGAACTTCTGTTTTACTGTTAGGGTGGCGTGTCACAGTCCACAGTTCTTTACCAACCAAAGGTTAAAGCACACTGCGGCCTCCCAAGTACTCGTGGCTGTGCCTGCTCAGGTCGTCCCGTGGTTTTAGCGGTGGGATCTTACCCTTCAAAGGCGAACCAGTCTTCCATATTTGACATCTGAGATAAAGACTACTTCAGTTATGAGGATGTGCTCGTGCCTGGCCTCTGTATGGGACTAAGGACCTTTTAACCCCCCTCCCCCTCCCCTTTTTCAACTTTTATTTTTGTTGCTGAAAATGTTCGGTCCAGCTAACGTAGCTAACTTAGCTGGTTTCAGCTGCTCCAACTTAACAGGCTCTGGACGAGCCCTGATTCAGGATGTTATCAGACGGTTGTCGTGTGTTGTCAAGTGGTTTCCATGTACATTTACTTTTTCCAATTAAAGATCTAAAACTTTGACCCCCAATTTACATCTGCTCTCTTCTTTCCTAATCAGTTTGTAGTTAAGCCCAATATTTGGTGTAAGTTATCATAAAAAATGGTGCCCTGAAGCCAGCGTAGCAGCTCGCATGGTGGAAGACAAGAATGTTTCCTTTCTCAGCTGAAATGAAGAAAAGGTTCAGGCCTCAAACTTCAGCATTCGTGACAAACAACAAGCAGTAATCTTTGTGTGAACTGAAAAAAATTATCCCAGCAGATGTAATAACTGACCTAAAAGAATGTGTGAATGTGACTCAGTGAGTTGAGTTACTTACTGCCAAACACAGGATAATAGACCAAAGCCTCCCAGTATTTGATTCTCTCCACCTCCTCCTTCTCTTTCTTCTTCCTCTCTTGCTTGTCTTTCTTTTCGCTCTCTTTCGCTTCCTTCTTCCTTTCCTTATATATAGGAAAGTAAGTATAGTGGAATACCACTATTATCCACTATAACAGGTTTTATTCATGTTCAACATGCAAACAAAATTAATCTAAATATATCACAATCAGGAGTCAATTGGAGCCAAGCTGTCGTGTTGACATGCCAACACACATTTGAGCAATTGTTTTCTATATCACAATTTGCAGTATTAAGCACCAACATGTCAAAGAATAGGTGCATGGCAAACTCATACAATCATGCAATACAATACAAAAATCATACAATCATTCACTCAAAATTCTTAGGCATTACATTAGATATTCACCCAGTTACCCAGCATGTAGCAGAAGGGGGAAATCTGAGAAGATAAAAGCTCTAATTTATAAGCACTGCAATGGAAGAAATGCAACAAATCAAGAAAATCATACTGAAACAACATTAACAGATGGGATTTTTACATAAACACGGCATTTTTGCATGCATTACATTTTTAAAACCTACTTTTGCTCCCTGGCCTTCAACCAGCTTGAATCTTGACCTTGTTAGATTTTACATGTTTTATTACTTGCACTGTTTTTAAAGCAGATGTTTATGCCAGATGTAATGAAAATCTTTTGCAACATTTCTGAGATATGGTATAGACAAGAATTACAGATACATATGGTCACAGTGACCCTGATCTTTTACCACTAACGCCTTATCAGTTAATCCTTGACCCCAAATGAGAGTTTGTGACATGTACTGTATACCTGCTCTTAAGGGAACCTTAAATTACTTCTGTTGTGATCTAGCACTGTATAGAAAATTAAATTAAGTACAAGTAATTTGACCTTTAAGCGGGCGGGGTGCCTCTCTAATATAATGATAGAGAAAACATTGGAAACACAAGGTTTGTTTTATTGATCCATAATTGGTCCCCTATCTGCATGTTTGCTGTTTTCAAGATTTAGGATAAAAATGCCATTTGCCTGGGATTTTTAAAGTTTTTTGAATCCTGGATCTTTTAGGCAGGTGTACCCCAAAGTTTTGTGCTGGGTCCCATCTTATTTTCTTTGTAAACACTTCTGCATATACTTTAATGAAGTTTTTAAATTATACGTTATCACTGCATTGCAGATAATCTTTCGTAATCTTTTTTTTTCTGAGATAGAGATGATTTTATTACCTTATGTCTCATGTAAAACATCTCTGGATATTAAACAAATGGTCCACATTTCAGTCTCTAGACTATTGATAATATCTTTCAAGAAGGATGTAAAGAGGATGTGACATCAATCATCCCTCTTTACATTGGCTGAATTTAGAATAAAATTCAACATACTTAGAATTGTTGTCAGAGAAGTCCATGTTCAGGAACTTTATAGCTTTACTATAATATTAGATCACCAGCTGGTCTCTAAGGTCACACTCTCACTCAGACTATGTTTGTGAATTTGTGGCTCTGGTAACTTTTATATTGCTCAGACTTTCTTTTGATTAGTGACAGTGACTTGTCTTGTGATTTTCTAATCTTTTACCGTTAATGTGGATCAATTTGAGCTACATACATTATGAATTTTTTTGTGGATTTTACTCACTTACTTTACCAATTTAATGTTTTTTGTACATTCTATACATTTCATTGCTCAATAGGTCAGACTGGGATTTAGAGGTTTGCAGAATCAAATCCCAGCCGTTTGCTGCTCTGCTTACTCCCAGATGAACTTCAGAGACAGATCACCCAGTTTCTCCTGCAACACTTCATCAACTCTTTCACTCTGAGCTACAGTAAAGATGTTCTTCCAGTCACCGATCTGACCTGTAATAACAAAACAAAAGCTACAGCTCATATCTGGTCACATATTTCTGCAGGCATAGCACTTACATTACATTACCTTTGCGCATGAAATTTCCACTCAACTTCTCTTTGGGAAGAAACTCATAGTTGGCTTTTGGGTCTTTCTTCATGGTCTTAAATGTAGATTTTTCCACCACTTGCTCAACGGCTTCTTCTCTGAGGTTTTTCCCTAAGAAATTGCAGATCTTCGTTACAGCTGTCTTCAGGTCCTAAAAGAGAAACAGAAAAAAAACAGAGAAAAGAACTTGACAAAAAAAAACTATCGACAACAAAAAATCAACAACACAAGAAAAATATAATTTTACCAAAATCATGTCTTCATAGGTCAGGAAGAGGATGTTGTACTGGTCTTTCTTTGAGTGCCATTCTCTGATGTGGTCAAACCAGGATGATGCATAAACTGTATAATTATAAAATGTATCATTTAAAATAATATTATTTTTAACAAATTGTCCATAATAAATAATGCAGATGTAAAATGATCATATGGTGGAAAATATCTAAACGCTGAGTTACTCAATAGCCAGGTGAAATTCTGTATGAAAACCTAAGCATATGATAGGATAAATCATTGCTTTAATTTCACTAAAGGAAAAAAAAAGATTTTATGTGTACAGTACTAATAGTACAAACGTCAATAATATGCAAATACAGAGTGGCAAAGAATAAGAAAAGCTAAATTTATGACGTTACCCACTTGCAGAAATTTAGCAATGAAAGCAACGTGGCTCCTGGAATGGCAACGACAGTCATTCCTTATTGATTGGGCAATAAATCTTAAAGATTACCATGAGTTTTATTTTCTGGGGTTTGCACTTCACTCAAGGAAAATACAAAATAAAGATGTTCATGGTTTTCAGAAGTATCTAGCCTAATTATCAGTTGAAACATGAATTTGTTAAAATGCCATGTCCTGACATCCCCATCAGCCTCAGTTGTAGTTGGTGGTTAGTTCTAATTAACAGGTGTTAGCATGCTGTAAGGTCCGTCATTCTGAGCATGTTTTTGTCATCCAGGTCACAGTTATACCCATGGTTTTAGGGTTTTCATGTTGATGTTAACTCTTAGCACAAAACATTGCTACACCCATGTGTGAAGAGCTATAGATTCGGGTGCTTGGATGTCTCACCATTGCCCTGTAAAAACTGCTCCAAAAACCACTCAAAGCTCCTTGGAGTCTCCATGTCTGCTAAGGCACTGCTGAAGTGGTAATATGAGACGATGTTGTCTTTGGGATTACGCATCACATAGATGATCTGCAGTAAAACAAACAATCTGAGTTTTACCTGATACAGTACATTTCAGTCTTTCTTTTTTTATAAACATTCAAAAAACACACTGCTCAATATAGCTCATGTGTTATAGCGTAGGCAGCTATAATATATGGAAGCCAGTTCCTGTCAGGAAAAACACGTATCTTTAATTATCATAAATCCGTCCTTTTATCCAGAGATTTCCGCAAGTAGTTTTTTTCACAAAGTACTATTAGTGAGTTCAATAAACAATCCAATATCAGAGAATTTATTTCTCAGTGAACTGGAGGTCATTTGGTCTCTATGAACAGTCAGCAGACAGTAGCAATACAGTTATTACATGAGCCAAAACATTAGAAACTCTTTATATAATGCACTCCAGTAGGATTCCCACACCCACTGTGACATTGATAAAAACAAGAAATCATATCCTTGTGAAAGTAGAATTTTTGGAAACTAATTAAGCGGCCGGTGAGTGTAAACTGTATCAACCATTCCTGGTCTCTAAAGATTGGAATAATCATATATGATTATGTACTGTGTATATCAATTTTGCATTTGTTGTAGTATTGTATATTCTGTATGTAGAAGAACTGATAAGATGCTTTTATTTCACTTTGTATAAAAATGGCAGGACTGAGCTTCCCTGAAATACACACCTTTGGCTTCCTTTCCTTCACTCCTGGGGGCAGGAGATCTGGGATGAGGTGAGAGGCAAAGAGCCGTGGAGAGGGCCGCAAAGAATAATCTTCATTACCTTCATCCTTGTACTCTATCCACGGCATCTTCTTAGCGTTGTATCGATATTCATTCTGACCCCCGTCTACCTCAAAGATGGAGATTATGATCTGTTGAGCCCATATTGTGCCTGTGAGCAGGAAAAGTGGCAACTATTGGTTTATCTATTGTGAATTCATATAATGTGATATAGAAAAGTAATTTCACTGACCTGATTTCGGATAAGTGACAAGGAATGTGTCACTGTCTCGTATTTCAAAGCCTTGAAGTGAGTCGATGTGCTCAGCAGATGCTAAACTATTGAGAAAGTTGTAGTTCTTATACCTGAAGAGATAGTTATTGATCTGCTCCATGTCAATTCTGATTCAAATTGAATATTTAAGTATGAAAGAGTCAGTGACAGAGTGGAAAACAGTGCAGCTCATAAAGTGCAGTCCACGACCTTTGGACTTTGAATAGTGCGCAGCATAAATCCTTGATTTCTTTCTGTGTAGAACCCCCCTGATGCAGTACATTACCCTACTCTTTTCATGAATACCACTTCACTTTACTTTGCTTGGCAGACGCTTTTATCCAAAGCAACTTAGACTTTAGTCATCAAATGTATTTTTTTTAAGATGTCTTACTTACTGGATATGAATTTGTCTTTTTTTTAACCCTGTAGTAGCACTGACACAGGTCTAGCAGCTGTCCCCAAGGGGATCAGTATCAGTATCAATTATTATTAACAATAATACTAATAAAACTGTTTAAAATAAACATGAGAAACAGTACAATCTAAACATTGTGCTGTAATTATCTTTTTTATAATAATAAACCCTAAGCTGGAAAGCAAACTATTAAAAATTTGTTTTAAGCAGTGATTTTAGGGTTAGGGGTAGCTAGCTAGTTAAGCTTGTTTAGGATATTTCTCTGTTAGAGAGATTGTTTTCTTGCCACTATGGCATCTTTGTTCCTTGATTCACATGCATAGACAGACTAGGATGATACCATTATGTGAAAGAAGAAAGGGGGCAAATGCTCTGGAGACAGTGTTGTATAGGCCAGGTGTACGAAGACAAAATTGAACGTGCACTGGGAAAAAATGAATAAATTTGCATACATTTTAAATGCCAACCTATAGTAAAAACATTTACTGTATAAAGAGTCATAATGTTGAAACATGGGCCTTTATTTATTTGATTTGTTTGAGTTGAGTGTATCGTGCTTAGTTAAAGGTTTAATTAAAATGTTAAATGGCAAGTCTGCAATTTTGTAATATCATGTAATATCTTAAAAAATAATTTTTTTTTAAATGTTCAGATTTTAATAAAATGAAAAAAAAAACATAGCTTTAGTAATTAATGCTTTACACAAAACTAGTACAATGATCCTGACTTTAAGAAGCCAATCAGTATTCCAGCTTGACACAAAACCTGCATAAAGGAGTACACATACTGAGCACAACATTTCCAGTTCCGGTATCGACATAGATTGTTTGAAGCTCCTGAATGTTGGGCTTGATATACAAATTTGTTTCTAAACTCTAAGATCTTTCATTTAAACTTGGTCACTCAAGTAT
Organism: Microctenopoma lineatum; assembly: GCA_032361105.1. Lineage (NCBI taxonomy): Eukaryota > Metazoa > Chordata > Actinopteri > Anabantiformes > Anabantidae > Microctenopoma > Microctenopoma lineatum. The sequence goes on from JAUMHJ010049749.1 coordinate 11,121, forward strand.
TTGTTCTATATCTCCTGCTAACTGTGTTTTACTCTGTTTTCTTTACTCTTTACTCTTGTTTTGCTTTTGTTAGCTATGGCTCCAGCCCTTGTATGGTAGGGAAAACAGTGGTAATCTTAAGCAATAAACATAGATATGATATTAAGCTATGTTAGGTCTCATTCTGGAGCATTATAATTTAATACCACACTACTCTATACCTAAAACCATTTAGAAAATGTATAATCCAAATGTGTCGGTGATCGGCACTCATTGGTGATCAAATTGGAATCAATCTAGTCAATCAATCAAGTTCAATCTATATTATCCTGTTTGAAATTTGGTTTAAAGAAAAACTAGACAGTATCAGAATTTCCGAATAATCTATACAACACAGTTCAGGTTGTGAACAAAGGAAGAAAAGTCATGTGTTTTGTATGTGTAGAACATTTTTTATCATCAAAAGGAGTTTTGTATCATTTAAGGTGAAAATATTTTTTTACTTTTTGTACTTAAGTCCACTTTTGTACTTTTACTTATGTAGAGGATTTCAATCTGTATTTTTACTTTAACCAGAGTAGTTTTTCACACAAGTATCTGTACTTCTACTTAAGTAGAGAATGTGAGTACTTTTGACACTTCTGGAAGAAGCCCCCCAAGGTTCACCACCAACCTGTTTGCGTTTCTAATAGGCTGTCTCTGCTCAGAGACACACCCGCTGAGTAAACTATGTTGATTATTGGCAGCTCCATAGTCAGAAACATGAAATTAGAGACACCAGCGACCATAGACCATAGTGTATTCTGGGGGCCAGAGCGGGCGACATCAAATCATACCTAAAACTCCTGTCTAAGGGTAAACGTAAGTACAGTAATGACACCTGGTAATGACACCTGGCTACGCCAGTCGTAGGTCACTAAAATTAACGTTGCATCAGTGTGTAATTATGCAAAGACAATGTCGGACTCTGTAGTTTTCTTTCTCTTTCCACATCATCCCTACAAACATTACTGAAACAAACCAGGTGATCAAAGAGAATCACACAAAGCAGATGATCAAAGACAATTACCCCTGAGTCATGTAAACATGAGTTACAGGGTCACAGTACACAAAACAAATAATTTATATCCTGTAAATTATACTAAAATAAAACAAAATTAAAAGTTTACATTTCCAGTATTTTTATACTTTGAAAATCAAAATCAATTAATTAGAATCTTTAATGACTTTTATCTTTTTTTTTTTTTAATTTTGATATTAGAACATGGAACAAACTGTGATTTTGACTGGCTACAGTCATGTTAAAGACCATACATTCAGTATGTCAATTATCCTAACTACTACTTTTGCACATGGATACATGTTCACTATTCTAACAGTAAGTAAGTAAAGGATGTTTTTAGTGATACATATCATCAGGAATGAGAATAAACATCTTAAGGTTGCTGCTTGCTGTTCTGCTTACTCCCAGATGAACTTCAGAGACAGATCACCCAGTTTCTCCTGCAGCACTTCATCAACTCTTTCACTCTGAGCTACAGTAAAGATGTTCTTCCAGTCACCGATCTGACCTGTAATAACAAAACAAAAACTACAGCTGGTATCTGGTCACATATTTCTGCAGGCACAGCACTTACATTACAGTACCTTTGCGCATGAAGTTTCCACTCAACCTTTCTTTGGGTATAAACTCATAGTTGGCTTTTGAGTCTTTCTTCATGGTCTTAAATGTTGACTTTTCCACTACTTGCTCAATGGCTTCTTCAATGAGGTTTTTCCCTAAGAATTTGCAGATCTTCGATACAGTGGCCTTCAAGTCCTGAAAGAGAAACAGAAAAACAACAGAGAAAAGAACTAAAGAACAAAAAATGTAAGCTTTTTTTATATTAACAACCCAGGATAAATATAATTTTACCAAAATCATGTCTTCATAGGTCAGGAAGAGGATGTTGTACTGGTCTTTCTTTGAGTGCCATTCTCTGATGTGGTCAAACCAGGATGATGCTAAAACTGTAGAATTATAAAACATATTTTTTAATTTAGTTTTCTTAGACTTGCGTTTAGGTCAACAGCTGATATTATACAAATGCAGTCATATGGAAGAGTAAAGTCCTTGAGTTACCAATGTACAATGATTTACCAATGTTAGCAGTGTGGCTCAAAATGATTTATATAGGACACTACTATAGTAATTACTAAATTACTGGAATATTGATATCCCCTTCAACCTCTCATTTTCATACTGAAAGTTGTAGTAGTGATGTAATGAAAAAGTAGTAACTGAGATTTTAAGAAAGGTGGTAAATAAAGGCATATTCTGAGCAGAATATATTATATGTGATCAGCTAAAGTTTGCATATTGATTGGATCATTACTTCTGCAGAGCTGCAAAACTGCAGATTTTATTCAACATGATTGGATGCATTTTATATCTGTTCAACTGTAGAATGATAATCCATCTTCAGTATAACATTAATTTTACAATAGAAGAAGATTTTAAAATTGATTGCACATTTCTCTTTTTGGATCTTTTAACTTGGAGACGTGTAATATAGTTCCTTAAAAACATTAGACAAAAATATGACTATATAATACAAGTCAGTTATACTTTACTTTACTTTACTTTACTTGGCAGACGCTTTTATCCAAAGCGACTTACAAGGAGAAGCCACCAGAAATTACCAGTTATAAAGGTTTGTGACCACTCCGAGTCTTGTAACTATCTCTGTTTAGCAGTAATCCTATTTTATGTGTTTACTCTTATGATATACCATATCCTAGTGTGTCCCTATTTCTATCAAGTAAAGGCGGTGGAATAAAAGCACATTTTCCTCTAAAATAGTTTGTAAGTAGTAGAAGTATAGCATTAAACAGATAAACCAAGATCTAAGTAACATTATATGTTATTACATTTGCTAAATAAATGCAATCCACACCTAACTATTTTCAATTAAAAGTTTCTTTCTAAAATATATATTTAGAACAGATAATCTGTAATTAAAACTAAAATGTATTATCTCTGGGCTCTTATCATGTCATCGTCATCATCATCACCATCATCATCATCATTCAGACTGTGGATCTTACCGTTGCCTTTCAAATACTGCTCTAAAAACCATCCAAAGTTCTGGGGAGTCTCCAGGTCTTCTAAAGCATTGCTAAAGTGATAATAGGAAACAATGTTGTCCTTAACGTTGCGCATCACGTAGATGATCTAACACAAAACAACAACAATCAGAGTTTTATCACACACAGTGCATAATAGATTATTATTATTTTTCAATTTCCCGGCAGAATTGAGCTTCCATAAATTACAGACCTTTGCCTTCTTGTCCTTGAGTCCTGGAGGCAGGAGAGCCGGGGTGAGGTGAGAAGAAAAGAGCCGTGGAGAGGGTCGCAGAGAAAAGTCTCCATGCTGCTCCAGGTACTCTAGCCACGGCATCTGATGGAAGTTGGTTGGATATTCATTCAGACCCCCACCTAACTCACAGATGTTGATGATGATCTGCTGAGTCCATATAGTGCCTGTGAGT
>JAUMHJ010049750.1:0-14578 GCA_032361105.1 Microctenopoma lineatum
CCCCCTCCCTCCCTCCCGTCCTCCCCTCTCTCTCTCTCTCTCTCTCTCTCTCCCTCCCCCTCCCATCCTCCCCTCTCTTGTGTTTCCATGTCTCTCGCTCGTGTTGCTTCATCGCTGAAAGCACAGATTCATTCTTTTCTCCTCGCGCTCGTTGTTTCATTTCGTTTTCTGACACTTTGAGCTCGTTCTGCTCAAAGACTGAGGATAAAATCCAGAGTCCGTCCTCTGAAGGACCAACATCATAGGACACGGACAAGTGCTTCAGTCAGAGGCTGATTAACAGGAAGGAGCTCGTGTCATGTGACCCAGACGACAGCTCTGAACCTTCATCCGTTTACATGACGACGAGCTGTCTCCTCTGTAAAGACACACTTTGTCTTCGTTGTCTACAGGGTGTCACACACATATGGACGAACTACCAAATATGATGTTTCACTCTGTCCTGGTCTGTCCCCGTCTGTCCCTGTCTCTCCCTGTCTCTTTCCGTCTCTCTCTGTCTGTCCCCGTCTCTCCCAGTCTGTCCCTGTCTCTCACACCTGTAGAGAACTTTACTCCTTCACCCAAAACAACTCAGACGTTCGGGATCAGAACCGTATTTAACCGCTTGACGGACGAGCTGAGCTTTGGGACTCGTCGCGCTCACAGCAGCCACGTCCTCGTCTCCTCTGCTCGCTCAGGATGATGTTAAATTGACTTTATGAGTCAGAAGCATTTTTAAACAGGCCAAAATTAACTGGGGGGGGGTGTTCAGAGAGAAACGTGTGCGTGTGGTGACGGTAAACTCTGACCCAGCAGCGCCGCTCTCTCTGACTGGACACGCTTTTCTTCGCCTCCATGTGAATGAACAGATTTAGATCCGCGGCTCCGCTGTAAACTTCCTTATTTGACCCGTTGGCATGAAGCTATTTATACCAAAGCTGGACTCTCGTTCTGGAGGCGTCGGACGGCTGTTTGTCGCTCGGTGACATTCCCGCTGTCTGTCATCCGTGAGCTCTGAGGGGGAATAAGCACCAGCTGAGACGCTGCGTCTGGCTGCTGACCGGTTTTATTACAGAGCTGCGGTCCCCCTAAAATAAAGCAGAGGCCGACGTCACGTCTCCGTGAGCGGAGCGGTCGCCTCTAACTCGGTGCCTCGTCACAGTCATCTGACCCGTTGGCTCGGAACAGTCCTGATGATAAAAACCATCCTGCAGCTCAGCTGGATTTCTGTGATTCCCACGGGATCTCTAAGGTTCCTCCCCGTCCCCGCCGCGGCGTTCCACGCCAGCACGGAGCTGCACATGACTGATGGCAAACAACATCTGTACAGTTTAAACAGTGTTGAGTCAGTGCAGAACCTGCTGGAGCTTCCTGGACCGGACAGTCTGAGGAGCTGCAGCTGCCGGATCAGCCAGAGAAATTTATCCTGTGAACGGTTCCCCGCCGCAGCAGGAAGCGGTCGGATAACCGGGCGGCTGAGAAACCAGCTGCAGAAATGTTGGCAGCGACTTTATCCGAGTAAAAAACTTCCACAGATGCTGTGGAGGAGGAAGCTTTGGCTGCTGCCACCACCAGCTGGATCTGGGCGGAGTCAACGCGGAGGTTCCTGAAGGCGACACAAAGCGAGTCTGCAGGAGTCCAACATGGTCTGACAGAACCAAAGGTCACGGTTTGTTCTGCAGGAACTGGACCAGCCTCGTCTGTAGTGTCACGTTTAGCACTGAACACTGAAGCTTTGTGGCGGAGAGCTGCTGCTGCTGCTGCTGCTGCTGCTGCGTCAGCAGAGTGACGGAGGAGGCCGACGTTCACCTGAGCTGGTGGACGCGTGTTCTACACGTCCTGGTGTTTGAAGCTCCGTGACTCAGAAACAGATCCTGTGTGTGTGACGTCAGCGCGTCGTGGAGCTCGCTGAGGCTGGAGACGGGACATGGGGGGGGGGTCACTGACCTTTTTATTGGCAGCACGAACAGATCGGCGTGTTCTGACTCTCACACACGGACCCTGATGGTTCTGACATGCTGACGTCACACAGCTGCTCTGTGTTCACACTGGGCTCAGTAAAGAGCTTTGGCCTGATAAGCTTCCAGCTGAACAAAGCTATCGCCGCCTTCGCTCCCACTTTCCCAGGAGCTCCTCACACAGGCGGGACGTTAAGTAGCTGTCTTTGTCCTCCGAGCCGAACAGGTGTCCTTCACTCACTTTCTCCTAACGCCAAGAAAATAAATAACATCCCGAAAAGTCCCAGTTTCCCTGTTTCCCACAGCCTGAGGAGGAAAGTCTCCTCTGTGCATGTTGAAGGTGCAAACACAGCAGAACCACACACGACCCGTCAGGACCTCTGGTCATGACACCAACACCATGACTGTGCAGGACTCCCTCTGTCTTTAGCTCTGACATCTTTGTTGTTTTTGTTGCAGGAGTGGGTGACGGCCACGGACATCCGCGTGACCCTGAACAGGCTCAACACGTTCGGAGACGAGGTTTTCAACGACCCCAAGGTCCTCAAGTCCTACTACTACGCCATCTCTGACTTCGCCGTGGGGGGAAGGTAAGGACTGAATGCAGGGAAACATTGGGTCAGAGCTCAGCTCAAACATGTGAACGAGTCTCAGCTTTGAGGGTCCCGGTCCTGACGCGGGACCGTGTGGTCCACGTCCCTGTGGCTGCGCAGGAATCTACGTAAGAAGTCCTGTTCCTCTCTGCTTTGGACAGGCGTCACCAGAGTGTTGGACGCCTGCTGCTGCAGCCTCCACAGCTATAATCTGTTTGAAATGTGGAGCAGATTTCCATTACACAGCCGCATTCCTGGCATTCCTGGCCGACAGGCCTGGATTACAGGGAAATGGAATGGGGCACAGTGACCGCCATGACGAGTGCAGGAAAAGGAAGGAGTGCTGAGCCGGGGGGGTGGGGGGGCTGGCACCTGCAGAGCTTTATTACTTTTATTTGTCCAAGGAGGGTTTCAGGCTCCGCCCTCGTTTACTGATCACCTGCGAGCGGAGCAGCTCACGCGTCCTTTTCAACTCCTCTGGCTGAATAATGAGTTCAGGACCTGAAACTCTGACCTCTGCTCCTCAGACACATGGAGCAGTTTTCTCCTCGGTGGTAGTTTAGATGCAGACTAAAGCTCCGCCTCCTTTGATTAGAGCAGTTCAGCTCTCCTTTGTGTTGTTGCAGGCGGGTCTATCAACCCGTCGCCTTCCTCCCCCACCATCAGTTTTTCCACAGCTTATTGCCAAAAACCACCTGAGACAATAAGACGAGGTGGCTGCTGAACAAGTCCCGTCCTGTGTGAGGGGCTCCTTCCCCTGAGGAAGACTAACAAAACCTTCCCTGAGCCAGAGAGCGGAAACACCTCGTCAGAACCAGAAACAAGATCACCAGCACACGGCCCAGCAGAGGTTCACGCCGTACACGTCCTGTTCATAGGACTCACTCATCTTCCACGGGAAGAGTAAGATTCGAGTCCAATCAAAGACATGACGGTCGACAGGGTTGATGGTTTGCTTCCCGGTGCCCCGGTGCCTGGCCACATGTCAAAGGTCGCTGGGCAACTCCAGCGTCAGTTATTATAATTGGTGAGGTGTCACAGGTGTGTTTCTCTACCGTCAGGTGTAAGTGCAACGGCCACGCCAGCGAGTGTGTGAAGAACGGCCGAGGGCGAGTGGTGTGCAACTGCAAACACAACACGGAGGGCGCCGACTGCAACGTCTGCAAACCGTTCTACAACGACCGTCCGTGGAGGCGAGCGACGGCCGAAACAGCCAACGAGTGTCTGCGTAAGTTTGCTTCTGCTGCACGTCTTTACTGCAGCAGCTGCTGCTTTACTGTAGCTGCTGCTACAGTAAAGCAGCCTCTACTGCTTTACTGCAGTCGTTACTGCTTTAAAGAATTGTGTTTGCCCTAAAACTCTGTATTTTTCGGAGCCGTCGGAACAACATTACAGCGTCCTGCACAAAGACGCCTGGCACGCCGTCTCAGGAAGACACTCGATAAAACAAGCACAGTAACTGTTGATTCTGATGAGGCAATGTTTTTACACCATGGAAGTCTAGACCCATGTGTGATTAGTAAATACAGAACAATCTCAGACATTTAATTCATCAGACAAATCCTGTAAAACTGTTTTAACAAAGCTGAACAGTGTGAAAATAAGCAAAGCACTGAAACATCATCAGAATAATCAATGAACCTTGGATTAATAACAATTTTATTTTATTTAGATTCCAGGATTCAGCCTGGTTCCTCCTAAAACACGAGTCCCACAGGGAGCGATGTCGGGACCATGTTCATTTTACATGGCTGCTCATGTGCTGACACAGCTGTTGCTGTGCTATAAACTTATATTAACTTTGTTTCCTTTGGCTTTTAAAACTTTACTACACTGAGTAAAGTACTGCTAGTACTACTACTACTACTGGTGCTGTTCAATATGCAGCTACTACTACAACCACAACAAAACTGCAGTATTAAAGTAGTAAAACTGCAGAATGACGGCACATCGCATGTAACAGTGCAGATGCTGTTGGAGTGTGGGAGGAAGCGTTAATCATGAGCGTCTCTGGGGGATTGTGGGAGCTGTAGTTTATATCGCAGGGCAGATGCATGACTAACTGGGTTCAGGGAATTTGACTGTTTTTCTTCTCCCACAGTCAACCTAATCCCTCCTCCAGCGCTCACATCAGTCCAGAAACCTCACAGTTACTGAGCGTTCACCTCGTTTAACCCTGTTCACATGGTCGCACACACACGCTCACACACACACACACACGCTCACACACACACACACACACGCACACACAGACAGAGTGATGTGTTTAAAGTGTATCCGGCTATAAAACACAGCACAGTGGTTCTTAACACAAATGGGATCAGACAACTTCATTACGTCAGCTGCAGAAAAAGCTGAACCAGATAATTCATTTGCTCCTGTGTGTGTGTGTGTGTGTGTGCGTGTGTGTGCGTGTGTGTGTGTGTGTGTGTGTGTGTGTGTGTGAGTGTGTGTGTGTGAGTGTGTGTGTCCCTTCTTTGTAATGGACACTGTTAACGTTCTGTGTCTCTGTCTCTCAGCCTGCAACTGTAACGGGAAAAGCTCTGAGTGCTACTTCGATGCAGAGCTGTACCGGGCCTCTGGCCACGGAGGCCACTGCAGGAACTGTGCCGACAACACAGACGGACCCAACTGTGAGCACTGCCTGGACCACTACCACAGAGACCAGAGCGGCAGCCGCTGCCTGCCCTGCGGCTGCAGCAGCATCGGTGAGCTCAGATCAGCGACACGCTCGCTTTGCTTTACTCAGACAACCTGTGGTCGTCTCAGTCTGGTGGATCAGTGAAGGACGCGAAGACATACCGTCCTCGGAGTCTGGAAACGCTGATCATACCTGTGCACGGACTCGTTTGAGCAGGAGCTGTGAGACCTCTCCGCTCAGCTCAAGCTCGTCCTGTGGCTGCTTCCTTCCACAGCGTGAAGAGTCTATTTATTTGTACAGTGAAAGGTTTTATTAGTTTTATAAAGTCACTTCATCCAAACTCAGAAATGTCTCCGGCGGTAAAATATTGTCCTGTGTTGCTACATCATCCTGCTCCACACACGCAAACCAGAGTCCCTGAAGAATGAAGCCCTACTCCTCCTTCATCAGGGTGGAGCTGAGTCAGAGCAGGTTTCCAGACTCCTGGGACCCGCATCATGAAATCCTGCATGTGTGATGAGATGTGAGCTGGTTAATGGAAACCAGCTGCTCCAGCTCTGTGTACTGGTTTGTTAATGGGAGCAGATTGAAGGTAACGTGCTGACGCCGTGTTTTCAGGCTCCGAGACGCTGCAGTGTGACAACAGAGGGATGTGTGCGTGCAAACCAGGGGTGACCGGAGAGAAGTGTGACCGCTGCCAGCCGGGCTACCACAGCCTGACCGAGGCCGGCTGCAGGTACACACACACACACACACACACACACACACACACACACACACACACACACACACACACACACACACCATCTAAAGACTGATGGAGGTTCGTGTTTAGTTGGTGTTTTCTGTGGTTAAAGTGTAGGTTACTGTTTTCTCTCTCACACAGGAAGCTGATGTTTGTTTTAACACTGTGAACTTGTCCTTTAAGCGTAGTGCTGTGTGAGCGCCCCCTGCTGGTCCTACCCCCCTCTGCTCTCTGAATGTAATGTAAGCTTGCTCTCTCTCTCCTGTCAGGCCGTGCTCCTGCTCGCCCTCTGGCAGCACTCAGGAGTGTGACGTCAACACGGGACAGTGTCGCTGCAAAGAGCACGTGGAGGGTTTCAGCTGCGACAGGTAGCCAAGCGTCACGTTAAAAGAACGGTTTGATAAAGTGAAGTGCAGCCGCAGGTTAACTCTTTGCACGTCTGTCGGTGTCTGTCAGGTGTAAACTGGGCTACTTCAACCTGGACCCCAACAACCCTCAGGGCTGCACCCCCTGCTTCTGCTTCCAGCACTCGTCTGTGTGCGGCAGCGCCGAGGGCTTCAGCGTCCACGCCATCAGCTCCTCCTTCGACAGAGGTAAGGCGCCTGCAGCCAAAACACAGGGCAGATTAAACGGATGTGTCAGCAGCGTGTAGATGTTGTACAGCTCGTGTGTGTGTGTGTGTGTCAGGTGACGAGCAGTGGAGCGGTCAGCAGCGGGACGGATCCCCTGTGGCGGTTCAGTGGTCTGACAGCGAACAGGAAATCTCCCTCATCTCAGACGACTACCTGCCCATGTACTTCGTAGCCCCAGGTACACACACACACACACACATTTACGTGCTCTGTGGGTTCAGTCATCTGGGTCAGGGGATCACAGAGACCTGGTTTCCTCAGGCTGATGATCTGTCTGAGCTGAGTTCTGAAGGAAAGCTCCAAAGTGCCTCCTGGATGTTGTATCAGCTAAAACCAGGACCTGGACCAGTTCTCATGTGGTTCTGTGTCACAGGGAAGTTCCTGGGAAACCAGATGCTGAGTTATGGACAGAACCTGACTCTGGGTTTCCGTGTGGAGCGCCGGGACACTCGTCTGTCAGCGGAGGATCTGGTTCTGGAAGGAGCCGGCCTGAGGGTGGCCGTCCCCCTGATCGCCCAGGGCAACGCCTACCCCAACGAGAACATGCAGACATACGTGTTCAGGTGAGTCGGGGACACGTGTTAATCTGTGAGATTAGAACCTGGATGATTCTGGATTCTAACCCATAATTCTGATCTGCCGTGGTTCAGGCTCCACGACAGCACCGACTACCCCTGGAGACCCACAATCACACACGCAAACTTCCAGAAGCTTCTCAACAACCTGACGTCCATCAAGATCCGCGGAACCTACAGCGAGAAGAGTACGGCGCACACACACACACACGTACAGAAACACACACACACACGTACAGAAACACACACACACACACACACACACGTACAGAAACACACACACACACACACGTACAGAAACACACACACACGTACAGAAACAAACACACACACACACGTACAGAAACACACACACACACACACACGTACAGAAACACACACAGAAACACACACACGCGGGTCACTCCACTCATCACTGATGCGTTCATGTCCCCAGGTGCCGGTTACCTCGACGACGTCTCCTTGGTGACAGCGAGGCGGGGCCCGGGTGTTCCGGCCCGCTGGGTGGAGCAGTGCACCTGTCCTCAGGGTTACCACGGGCAACACTGTGAGCATTGCACTGTGGGATACCGCCGCGCTCGTCCCGACCTCGGCGCCTTCAGCTCCTGTGAACCCTGCAACTGTCACAACCACAGCGAGTTCTGCGACCCGGACACAGGTCTGACCCGGTTCTCTGACTGCTTTAAACGCCGGCTCTGTTTCTCACTCACTGACTGTTTCTCGTCCAGGAGCGTGCGACTGTCGCCACAACACGGTCGGGCTGAGCTGTGAGCGCTGCAAGGACGGTTTCTATGGCGACGCCACTCGGGGGACGTCTAGAGACTGCAAGGAGTGTCCGTGTCCGGCCGGGGCCACCTGCGCTGTGGTCCCCAGAACCGAAGAGGTGGTCTGCACCAACTGCCCCGTCGGAACCACAGGTACTGACAGCGTTAACCACAGCTGCTGTAAGGAATGGATCCAGAACCGGCAGTCAGTTCTGGATCCATTCTATTTATTTTAGCCTCAAATTAGAAGTTAGTGCGACGTTAACGTCACCTGTCTGCAGGTAAACGCTGCGAGCTCTGCGATGATGGCTTCTTCGGGGACCCTCTGGGGCAGAACGGCCCGGTCCGACCCTGCCGCGCCTGCAAGTGCAGCGACAACATCGACACTAACGCCGTCGGCAACTGCAACCGCGAGACCGGAGAGTGTCTCAAGTGCATTTACAACACCGACGGCTTCTTCTGCGACCGCTGCAAGGAGGGTTTCTATGGCAACGCCCTAGCCACCAACACCGCGGACAAGTGCAAACGTAAGAGACCAGAAGGTCCAGATGCTCATGTCCCTGTGTAACGGGGAGGACGACCATAATGACAGCTGTAGATTTAAACATCACCATCTAATGGATCAGAACCATTCATCGGGTCGTTTGATATTTGGTTTGTGGTCCTCAGCCTGCTCCTGCTCTCCGTTGGGGACCGTGGAACGACAGACCAGCTGTTCTCAGGTCACCGGTCAGTGTCAGTGTCTCCCCAACGTCTCAGAGCGTGACTGCAGCGCCTGCGAGCCCGGGTTCTTCAACCTGCAGAGCGGCGCCGGCTGCAAACGGTCAGAACTGCAGCATGTGTTTAACTGTGCTGTCAGCGCCATGACGGGATGTTTGGCTCCAGTCTAACGCTGAACGTTTGTCCACAGATGTAACTGTAATCCGATCGGCTCCACCAACGGTCAGTGTGACATCATCTCGGGGCAGTGCGAGTGTCAGCCCGGCGTCGCCGGACAACTCTGTGACCGCTGCGAGGTCCACTTCTTCGGCTTCAGCTCGTCCGGCTGCAAACGTAAGAAGGACTCTAATTTAATGTCAGGTTGTTGGTTAAATGAGACGTGTAAACCTGGATCAGCTGTTAACGGTCCCCTCTGTGCCCCCCCCCCGCCCAGCCTGCGACTGCGACCCTGAGGGCTCTCAGTCGGGTCAGTGTAAGGAGGACGGGCGCTGCGAGTGTCGGCCCGGCTTCGTTGGAGCTCGGTGTGACATGTGTGAGGAGAACTACTTCTACAACCGCACAGCGCCGGGCTGCCAGCAGTGTCCCTCCTGCTACAGCCTGGTCAGAGACAAGGTGAGGACTCGGACGGCTGAGACCTCCTGCACCGTAGGAGACGGTAGGATGAAAGCGGAGCCGTGTGAACGAACTGTTTGTCCGTGCAGGTGAACCAGCAGAGGCAGAAGCTTCACGAGCTCCAGACTCTGATTGACAACCTGGGCTCGGGTCAGGAGACCGTCAGCGACAAAGCCTTCGAGGATCGACTGAAGGAGGCAGAGAGAGCCATCCTGGAGCTGCTGGAGGAGGCTCAGAGCAGCAAAGGTAACGAACAACGAAATGTGTAGTCCTTGAACGTTCCAAACTAAAACTGCTGTCGGACCCTGACCTTTGACCTCTGCAGAAATGGACAGAGGCCTGCTGGATCGTCTCAGCAACATCAACGGCAGTCTGACCACCCAGTGGAACCGGCTGCAGAGCATCCGAAACACCGTGGACAACACGGGCGCTCAGGCCGACCGCGCCCGCACCAGAGTCCGGGAGGCAGAGAACCTGATCGACCGAGTCCGGCAGGAGCTGGACAAAGCCAGAGAGGCCATCGGCAAAGTGGTGAGTGAGCGGCATCCGTCTGACTGGTTAACAGAACCAAACCAGTCCAGGTACCACCTCACCAGCCCCTGACCTGGAGGACGGAGAAGCTTAACCGAGCTGATGTTTCTGTGTGCAGGACATCAAACCGCCCGGGGGTACCGGGGAGCCCAACAACATGACGCTGCTGGCTGAGGAGGCTCGCACCATGGCTGAGAAGTAAGAGAGGCTCAGTGAAGTGCTGACTCGAGGAGCAAAGAAGAACTTGTGTTGTCTTAGATGTTTTTGATTCCTCTGTGTGTTTTTCCCTCAGACACAAGATGGACGCCGACCAGATCGAGAAGATCGCCAAAGATGCCAACGACACGTCGACCAAAGCGTACAACCTGCTGCTGAAGACTCTGGAAGGAGAGAACAGGACGAGCCACGAGATCGACGAGCTCAACAAGAAGTACGTGACCCTCACATTTAAACATCGGTCCAAAGACCTGGTTTAGGGAACGATCGTGTGCATCAGCTGCGTCAGGCGGTTTGAATTGAGTCGTATTTGTTTTTTTCAGGTACAACGAAGCCAAGGAGCTGGCGAAGACTCTGGAGAAACAGGCCAACAAGGTTCAGGCCGAGGCTGAAGAGGCTGGAAACAAAGCTCTGAAGATCTTTGCCAACCTGACCAGCCTCCCGCCGTTTGACACCGATGCCCTGGAGGTGACGGTTCAGAACAAGGTTTGCAGACGTCTGTTCATTTACCTTCGTACTGTTGATCGTTGACCTCTGTCTTCGTGTTTAGGACGAAGCCAGAAAGATCAAGAAGGAGGCGTCGGACCTGGACAAGTTGATCGATAAGACGGAGAAAGAGTACAACGACCTCAGAGACGACCTGAAGGACAAAGAGCAGGAAGTCCGTAAACTGCTGGAGAAAGGAAAGAGTGAGCAGCAGGTACGTTCCTGGAGCAGCTTCGGCCTTATGGAGGTGAATCCTGGAGCTGGTGGGCTGTTGCTGACGACTGGTTTCTGTCTCACAGACGGCTGATCAGCTGCTGGCTCGAGCTGATGCTGCCAAAGCTCTGGCTGAGGAGGCGGCGAAGAAGGGCCAGTCGACCTTCAGAGAGGCCGAGAGCATCCTGGACGACCTCAGAGGTGCCCGAGTCTTTACGGCCGCCTGCTCTGAAGATGTGCATCAAACCAGGATTAAGCTGTTTGTGAGATGGATGTTTAGTGAATTGTTGCTGTTCTACCGCAGACTTTGACAGGAGAGTAAACGACAACAAGACCGCTGCTGAGGAGGCCATGAAGAAGATCCCCGCCATCAACGCCACCATCATTGCTGCCAACGAGAAGACCAGGCAGGCAGAGGCGGCGCTAGGCAACGCAGTCGCAGACGCCCGAGAGGCCAAGACCAAGGCGGAGGAGGCTGAGAAGATCGCTAGCAATGTGCAGAAGGTAAAAGCAGCACAGAGCTGGAGACATTTCCTGCTTTTACATGCTGGGTTTTATTTACACCTGGGTTCTGTTGGTCCTTTAAGGGCTCAGCCAAGACCAAGGAGGACGCAGAGAAGGCCTTAGAGGACACCAGCAGCCTGGACAACGAGGTGAACGACATGATGGACAAGCTGAGCACTGCTGAGGACGAGCTGAAACGGAAAAAAGCCGAAGCCGACCAGGACATGATGATGGCTGGAATGGTACGGCCCGCTCCACTCACTGCTGTGTCTTTATAGATGTGCAGTGTTTCTTCACGCCGTTTCTGTCCCGCAGGCATCCGACAACGCGAAGGAGGCAGAGGACAACGCGCGCAAGGCCAAGAATGCAGTGAAGTTGGTTCTGAACAACATCACCGCCCTGCTGGAGCAGCTGGGTAAGAACCAGAAGAACCAAGTATGCCCAGTGTGATTGTGTCTGTGGACCCGGTAAAAGTGATCCGGTCCAGGACCAGTCCAGATACCAACGTTTTAAACGTGAGCGGTTTCTAGTCTCTGGTTCATTCTCTCGTTCGCCTCCTCTGCAGGAAACATCGATAAGGTGGACCTGAGCAAACTGAACCAGATCGACGAGTCGCTGAAGAGGGCCAAAGGCAAGATGGCCGACAGCGACCTGGACAGGAAGCTGGCGGAGCTGAACGACGTGGCGCAGACCCAGGAGGACATGATCAACGACTACGACCGCCAGATCCGCGAGATCCGCGCCGACATCGCCAACCTCAACGACATCAAGAACACGTTACCCAACGGCTGCTTCAACACGCCGTCTCTAGAGAGGCCTTAACCCCGCCCTCCCCTCCACCCCCACCTCCCCCAGTCCCCACTTCACGTCTAACACTCCGGCAAGCAGGCCGACTTTTACCAAAACAGTCTTTTGAGAAACCAGCATTTCACCTTTTTAACAAAACAGAAGCAGCGTGTTTGTTTTGTCTTTTTGTTTGGAGACGCAGTAACGTAGTTACGACACAGTGAACTCGCTGGGAGGCGGAAGAACCTCGCAGAAACCACAAACCCGACGTGACTGCACCCGTCTGAGGATGTTCCTCGCGCCTCCAGTCTCGCTGGACGTCACACATCCCGTTCGGGACCCGACAGTTTTCAGCCAGCTGGATGCACGCTGCCACCGCTCAGTGTTTTTCTGTTCCTAGCCATGTTTTCAGAACCCACACCGTGAAGGAATCACTCCCCTGAAGTCCAGGAACCCGATCAGAACTCATTTCCCAACACGCCACAGCTACACTGTCTGTTCTCACAGCACGAGGATGAAACGATGCTCCCTGTTCACACACAGTCTGGAGTGAAGAGATCAGCGCGTGGCGTGGGAACCAGACACCAACGTGTTGATCTCTTCAAGCTCACAGCTTAAGAACCAAACACGACCCTGTGTGAGAAACGTCTGTGTAAGATCCATGTTGTGTTCTCCTCAACCTGCAAACAGGACAGCACCGGTGCCATCGAGTTGTCCTCGTGTGGGAACGAGTGTAAGTTTGTGCACGCGTTAGAATCTCGTTCCCACAGATATGAGGGAACATCACACACACACACACACACACACACACACACACTCGTTATTATGACGGAAACGGGAAGGCACATTTTACAGCACACTTCAGGACTCGGACTCCGGTTCACAGACGCCAGAACACCACTTTTCTTTCATTGTCGCTGCTTATCACGATCACACATTAACACTTTCCTTCAGGCTAAATCCAACACTATGCAACTTTGTACATTTTGCGTAGCGAGAATTTTATCTGATACACTGGTGCTAATAATTATTACAAATGTTATATTTTTGTGTGAATGTTTTTTATTATGACCTAGAGCGAGGACTTTGTTATTTGTGTAAATATATGCTTAAATGATTCAGGACTGGCTGATTTCAAGTCCAACATGCAAACAGCCACGTAAATTTCTATCACAATCAATCAACTGACACCTCCAGGTAAAATATATATATATATAAATATCTATGATAACGTCTGTGGTATGTTCTTATTATAATATGCTTGCTTGTATACAAGGCTCTGTGTTGCTGCCTCATATCGATGCCAATATTTCATTTGTGTTTCATTGATTCTGTGCGTTTGTCACACGTTAATTCAACTTAACTGAATTTTGTTGTGTAGGATCTGGAGCTGTGACTCTCTTTACCCATAAGGCCGCGTTCTAAAGAGTCACGACCGGCTCGTCACACGCTGCCTAAGTAGATTTTAATTAGTGTTTTGTGCCTTAATATAAAGTTTGGTTGTACTCACGGGCCCAGCGAGGGCGTCCACGAACCTAAGCAGGACTGTTAAAAAGAGCAGCATCAGGTCCTGAACGGAGCCGAAAACCCGATGCAGCACAACAGACACCAGCAGGAGGAAACCACGTTCTCCAGCAGCAGTTTCCATCGTGTAATTGCTTCATTTCTGTCCCTCCATCCACACGGCGGCTTCGCTGGCTGTGCAGCGCACGCACACACACACACACACACACACACACACACACACGATGTGTAAACAGTATTTTAAGTTATAATGCACCGGTTATCTGTTTAATGTAATGCTGTTGGCGTAGGCGGTGACGTATGTGCTGCACAGCCTGCACCTCTCTGTGTCATCCTGTTTGTGAGGACCTGAGTGTGCCTGTAAATCCAAACCTAACATTTGAATAATAAAAGATTACTACAGGAACGAGGCTGTGATCGTCTCCTTTATCACACTGGGGCTGGTTTGCTTGCGTTGGCGTTGACGGGCGTGTGAGCTGCGGATGTTACCAGGAAAACTGGGTCTAAATCCTTCAGCTTGTTTAGGTGACGGAACCGTGCTGCCTCCAGTTATGGACAGAGGATCTGTCCGAGTTTCTTTGATTTAAACTTCTCAACAAGTGTTAATAACTCCTAAATAACTCTCCTAACTAGGAGCTCAAATCTGTCTCATTCTGACAGATTCACATGAACTAAATCAACAAACCAAAGAAGAAACTCTGCTGATGAATCCAGAAGAAACATTTCTTGCTGTTAAAATGAAACTGTATAACAGTAACAGTGTAGTTACCATAAGTAAAGTTTTCAACCTTCTGCAGCTGCAGGTTGTGTCCAGCAGGTGGAGTCAGAGGTCTGTTCCTGTTTCTTCTCAGACAAATGTTTGGGTCATTTATGTTCGTGTCAATGAGTCTCAGCTCTTCATTTATTCATCTAACTGCTGTTCACAGTAAAAAAACATGGAATTAATTTTTAGAAACAGTAAATCGTGACAATAATAATATAAATAATAAAGTTCTGACCAAAACACAACTTTTCATGTGACAGAACTAAGTTCAGAACTAAGTTCCTTCTCCACAGTAACTACAGAGCACTGTGGGGGGCTCCCTGAGGGCTAAATCTG
>JAUMHJ010049751.1:0-12746 GCA_032361105.1 Microctenopoma lineatum
GGAAGAAAACATCCTTCACAGAACATCAAGGTTTTCATCATACTTATAGTGTCTAAATAATAATTTTCCATCACACTGCGTTATGAGGAGATACCTGTTTTATTCAGTAGGCATCTTGTCCTAAATCTCCACATGTCAAATGGTGAGATTAGAGAACGTGGCAACACGGAAGGTCAGCGTGAAAAGAAATACAACTTCCTAAGTTGTATTGTACGATCTTACTGTGTAACAAAGGAATAAAATGCCAGTACTTTCTTAATTAACTTCATGTTACATTAAAAACATGTATGTATCATGTCAATCCCACCATCCTTTTGTTACCCACCATTCAGCATCGAAATCTGAAGGCGCTGGTCCGTGCATCTTATTTTCATGGTTGTTTCAAGGTGACATGAAATCTTGCTCCATTTGAAATGTTCACACGGTGTCAAAGCATGTAGGACTACACGTCTGCTACCAGTGGACCTTCACACAGTCTCTGTGGTTACTACACACACACACACACACACGCTGCACAAGGTTGCTGTAAAGTCACATCAGCATGCACGGACATCCCGCACGTGTGTTGCTTGTAAAACACATGTTCTGTGATCCATGACAGAGTGAAAGCTGCAGACAACGAGAGCTTGTGTGTTGTGCTTGTGTGTGCCTGCCCGTGGCTCCACATGGGGAAATCCAGCCTCATACAGCTGCGTGATTGATGCAGCTCCACTGCAAATCAGATGTGATGTGGTCAGAATGTTTAACTGTATGCGCGTGCTGATCTGGGAAATGAAGGCAACACTCCGTCGTGTCCAAAGTACATTTATAAATGCTCCTAACAAACAAAAAAACAACATTTATGAGCCGTTTTTTCTATTCTTTTAATTCAAACTGTTACTTTTATCAATATTCTATTTTTAATAATGGATCATATCATTCCCTGTAGTGTAAAAGTATAGATTTCTGTGATGCATTCAGCATCTTTCAGCTCATTGTTTTGGTTTAATGACCTGAAACGTTACGACAAAGTTTAGTTTTGGTCTGTTTACATTTGCCTATGTCCCATAGATCAAGTTCTGTTTCAGACTCTTTGTTAGGTTCTGTTCTGAAGTTGGTTTCACTAAAGTATGTGTCTTGCAGTTTGCTCCATAAATGCAACTTTATTAACGCAACAGACAAAATGTAAAGTTAGAATAAACAATATGATAAAACTCAAATGACAAATCTGTTTGTTGTGATGAAATTTAATAAATGCATAAGGTTTAAAAAAAATGTGTGAATTGAAAACCTGATCAATATCCTATTTACATTTCAGTTCACCTTAAAAGCGGCTCGAACAACCAAACATCGTCGCTTCGTTATTGGATATAGTTCCAAATGTTGTAATTATAACTGAAGTGTTGATGTGACACTGTTTACAAAAGCGCAAGGGACATTAATGTGATAAATTTATGTTCATCACAGTCTAGTTTGAATACATACTGTGATCATCCCAAATGTCACTTTTCCAAAGATGATAACCACTGATTTTTATGCTGTTCAAACATTACCATGTGGCCCATTAATTAAAGGTTTGGCACAGTTCCAGGGCTACAAACCGCAGAGACAAGATCAACTCAATCAGCGCAAAAAAGCACAAATAACACGGGCAACATGGAGCTTATTTTGTTTGTACAACTAAGACCTGTGATTGAGTTTAAATAAAGGTCTTTTTATTACAGCTCAGCGGTGAAAGTCGAGGTGCTGCTGCTCATGACGTTGTAGGCTGTGTGAGTGCACACGCGCATATGTGTGTGCGTTTGTGTGTCACCAGGGAAAAAAACAAAGCAGACAGACCCCTGGAGCAGCTGTTGTCCCCGGCACCCAACATACCCATTGCCCATGTCTGTCTCTCCCTCTCAAACACACAGATATTAAGTATTCTGTCCTGCTTGCACACACATACATGTAACACCCACCGTCTTTACCAACCTCCATACGGTCCCTTTGTGTTTTTCCATTTGGCGCTTCATGCTCAAACACACACATGCGACTCCTGACTGAACGCTCACGCGCTCAGAGATTGTCGCTGCGCTTACGCAACGCCACATAAAGACAGATTCAAAGGTTTCATTTACCAACAGAGGATCAGATGTAAAGAGGAAGGCGCACATATGTCAGCCTGCGTGCTTGCTGGGGAATGCTGGTCATCAGTTAGTGCTGAAATTAGGGCTTTACCACCTCCAGACGGCTTTGAGTATAAATTCAAACACACATCTGCTCTCAACGCTGATCAGACCCACTCTCACCTCTACTCCAGCTCATTAGAAATCCTCATGGGATGGAGCTAAAACACACATTCTCAAAGTCTTCAGCTGCCTCACCACTACTTTGAACATGTCCACCAGCTGTCTTTTTCCACAGTACACACTTTACCCTTCGCTCCTCTTTAACCCTACACTTTCTGCCTCACCTCGTGTCTGACTTGTTTTCTCTCTAGTTCTCTCCCTGGGGGTCAGACAGACAGATGTGCAGCCTTGTCCTCTCTATACACAAACACATTTTTGACCTCGTTTCTACGAGGAGGCCTGTAAAAAGACAACAGCTGTACAGTAGAAACACACAAAAAAGAGGGGGAGATCCTATTTTTTTTTTCTTCTGTAAATCTGGGCAGACATGCTAACAGCTGTTGGATTTTTCAGACTGCTCCATATACTGAATTTTTTGCTGATCCTGCACAATTATCTAAAGCTGTTATCTCCTCACAAGCGTAGCAATAGTTGGAAACATGAAAAATGATGATAGTCCAAGTTTATTCTGTTCAGGAAATGTCAAAAATGCTTTAGTCAAATTCAATAAATAATGGTAATGGTGAACAATAAATCACCTAAGTGAATAAACTTCCACGGCAAAGTGCAGAACAAAATGATCCATGTGTATCCTAAATGTCAGTACAATAAGTACAAGGTGCAAAGAGTAAGACACAGTTTCTACCACATGTAAAGTAATGATACAAAAATGAAACACAGTACAAACACAACTAAAAGCTGTTCCTGTATCTGCACAAAGCATTTGACGCAAGCTTAGAGTTCATCACACTGTTCGTCACATCGCAGCAAACTCAAAATTCGGCATTAAACCCAGTGTTGATGATTTGCATAAAGTGTTGTTTTTGATTGAAGTAGGATCTTTACATAATTCCTGACAGTACAGTTTTTGAACGTAGGGAACGTTCATTCAGCAGATGCAGATTTTGTTTAATCTTTTTACACTTTGAAATGTAAAGAGATAAAATGTTAGGACAGAGGTAATCAATGAATCGCTGCACAGTGAAAAAAAATAATCATAGTGCATTATCTTTTTTAAATATAGTTTAGGTGTGTTTTATGGATTTTATTTTTTATGACGCTGAAATTTGCAGCTCATATGTGCTTACTTTACATTTTGCTTTACTTTCACTCAAACCAAGTAACATGCTTCAACCATTTTTCATCTAAGGCGTCTGCCAAACTGAGACCAGTGCAGGTGTAGTGTGAACATGAGAGAAAAAACAGACAAGGAGAAGATGTCTAAAATGTGCCAAGAGCCAGGGGCAGGAATTAAATCCTCATTAGAAACTGGCACAACCACCATTCTTCCTTGTGCGTCTGAGGCTGCATGGCATTAACGCAAACACACAACAGCTTCCTGGATTATATTTGAGAATCATAGACCTTGTCCAGTAGGTTTTTCCGCAGCATATTTATGTTTTTGGCAGCCAATCAAGTATTAGCCACACAATAACACAGAATAACTTTAAAAGTAAGTTATTCTGTGTTACTGTGTAAGTAATACACAGTAACTGGCAGGATTAACTTCCCTACAGTGTAATTAGTTTGTGTGATGGAGCAGATTAAAAGTCTAAGCAAACAATGCAACAGTAAATGTTTCGTTTTCATGTTTTCCCTTTATTATTTTAGAATGAGTTGGAATATTGGGCAAACAAAAGACTAGTTTACATAGTTTTACATCTAGGTTGACGCATAGCAACTGACAAGATACAGTATTTATGAAAAATATATGTATCACATGTAAAGATAATATGCCTCAGATTACTGATTATTGAATGGCTATTTCATACATTTAAATACACAATCATTACATTGCAATCAATATTTAACCAATCAGCCAACAGTCAGGTTGTTACTCTTAATATAAATATTTTTGGCACAAACATGATAAATAAATAAAAACAGATGAAAAGCTGTTTAACAATAAAGGTAGTTGTGAGTAAAGCTAATTTTCCTTCTGTTCCTTCACACACAAACAGCAGAAAAAGACAGTGGACAAGCAAATGTTTCGTTTAGATTGTGTCAAAAGAAAAAAGGTGCATCGTCACGTCGTTGTTTGCTTTTGATCAATTGCTCTTCTGTACACAACAGAATGTGCACCAGTTGAATTCCCATGCTTCGTAGCAACTGAATTCAACAGGGCAGACTGTACATGCAGCTGTGTGAAGCTGGGACACTTTCTGATGACGGAGGAAGTGGAGGAAGGAGAGTGTTATGACTGCAGTGATGTTGTGCTAACATATGCAGCATGGCGACATGCTAGTGCTACAGCTGATAAATATTTCAGAATAAAGGTCAACACAGGGCATGCGTTAATGTTTGGAAGAAACGTTTTGCAACGTACGTCTGTGCACCTCAAGTGGAAAGGGCATGTTTTATCCAACAGTATCTACAGAGTGTGTGGGGCTCCAGAAGGGAAAAACAGAGCTGACCTCTTCCACTGATAATAAAAATGAAAACACAGTTTCTGTTACATTAAAAAAAAAGGTTTATTTACCGTTTTCATGATAGCTATAAAGCTATTTTTTAACTGTAAAATGCTGAATGATGCTGAAGAAGAACTGAGTACATGTGCTGTTGCCGTGTTCACGGCTGCTGAGAGTGAATGTTGGCGCAAACCTGCTAAATATTTTAAGAATGAAAAAGTACTGGTGTCCTCCCCACATTCATCCAGCAGTCGTGGGCCAAAACAGCTACAGAAATATTAAAATAACATTAACGGAAATATGGATTCAATGCATCTGCGAGAGCTGCACTGCTTGCATTGGGTGCTGTATGAGAACGGTATAACGTTCATGTTTCGGTAGAGCAACAGCTTGTTTTGTGTGTCAAACTCTGCTTTGAATGTACTGTACTCACAGACACCCCAATTAATACAAGGCTCACAGGCAAAAATCGCTCACTCTCTTTCTTTCCCACTCTCGTTCTTCGCTTATAACTGGAAGCTTTCAGCAGAAAACACTGCTCTTTAATAATTTGTATTCATGTGTCACCATGAGGACTACTGGCACTTTTGGCTCTCACATATGGCTGCTGATCCAACAAGCGCACTAAAACACCGTCATTAGAAATGCATTGAAACAAGAGAGACTGTCTTAAGTGAAGTGATCAACAAAATAATCAGTGGGATCAGGGGAGCACAGAGACAGGGACATATAAAGTGGCATGGCATTGCGGTGTTTTAAACAAAAAGAAATCTTGTGTGTCAAGCTTTACTTGTGTAATTAAATATTAGAAATAGCAAATTTATCATAATGGGCTACAAAAACTCCCTGTCCCCCAAAAAAACCCTTTAAAGTGACATGTGGTCCTTTTGTGTCTCTTTGTGGTTTACTTACTTTCCAAATTTAAAACAGTCCGTGACTACTTTGACCTCTGGGTTATTCAGGGATCCATACATGCTCGCTTTCCGTTACACATGAAACAGTTACTATGAAACTTGCACCAAAGACACCCAGTCACGCTGACAAGTGGTTAAAACATACCCGTTTAATTTGAGCGGCATCGACCTCTTTGGCATCAAGATTTTTGAACTTCTACTTTTCTCCACGAAGAAGAAAAGACAAGCTTCAAGTCTTCATCCTCTGTATTTCTGCATGTATCTAATTGTACTAATTGTTCATCCATTGTGAGAACATATGTGTGTCTGGCATCAAACTATCTCCCACCAACATGTCAGAACAGTTGTAGTAGCACCTCAGGTCCCCACTCCATTGCCGTCTGAGCCACAGCAAACACAGCCGCCCCAAGTGTGGCAGACAGCCCCCACACTGCCATCTTCACCATCCTGTTCCCCTTCGCCCAGAGCTGGACTCTGTCCTGAGACAAGGCTGCTTCCAGACCTGAGTGTTGAGAGGCTACGAGCACAGAACAGGAAAAGGGGTCACAAGTCAAGGAGCAGAGGATGGAAGGTTCAGGAGGATTTAAAGTGCTCACAGATCAAACCAAAGGAGGATGAAGCTGCGTTTGGGTAGTAGGTCAAGCAATGTCAAGACAGTAGGAGCAATGACAAGGAGAGGTCACAATATCACAACGCATATAGATTAAACAACCAACCTGACTAAATGAACAGTAAACTATATAAATACATGTGCATAAAAGTTGTGACCCTCAAGTTTGACTTTCCTTTAAATATTTGTTTAATCAGGGATGATTTGCTAAGGTATATGTGAAGGTTCTCAAGGAGCTTTACACACATTCCTATCTGAGGTTGCCCAGTAAAACCACAGCCTGCAGCCACTGAGAAGCTCCACTGCAGCACTTTAGGGCCAAGGGTCTTGCTCAAGGACACCACAGTGCTGCTGATATTTTGTTGGGGTTGGTGTTGTCTTATAGATATGCTTTCCCTAAAGTGAAGGATGACCTTTTACACCGAACGGCTACTGCTGAAAAATGTAAACCAAAACTAGCATCTAGATACCAACTTCGCTGCCAGGCCTGTTTTCTCTCCTTCATCGTCTGCCGCAGTGAAATCAAGAGTTGCTAAAGCTTGACCCTCTGTCTGTTTGTTATGCACTTCATTTTGGATGCTGTAAATTGAATTTTGATGAAACAACAGGGAATGAGGTGTATCAATTTTAATATTACCCTGTTAGGCCTGAGGGGAATGTTACAAGATATTTTGATTGCCTGTACATCGCAGACAATATGTCAGACGCCACTAAACAGATTTTCGCCAAACCTACGGGAGTAATGCTTTGCTTTGTTCTGTTCTTCATATTTAAATTTGCACTTGATTGGTCCGACGGGAGTGCTACAGTATTTGTTTACTTGTTATTGATTGGCCCAAAGTGGAGCAGCCTTTATGGGGGAAGACATATTTATTGTTGCCTTGTTTTGAAGATTTGTGTTCACATGTAGGCAGAGGATGTGTGGATACATCAACTAGTTTGGACTCTATTGGACTCTACTATTCAACTATAAGTTCTAAGTCATAAGTACATAATTAAATTATGTGTTTTGACCCTTCTCTAAAAGAATTCTTCTTCGGGGTCAATAATAACAACACTGAGTGACTTTTACCATGTCCGGAGGTGGTGGAGCCCTGAGCCTTGGTGAGGCGTTGGAGAACAGAGTCTGGCCTTTGGTGGAGGGTGGAGAGCTGAAAAGCCTGAAAGGTGCTGATGGACTGACTGGGGAAAGACAACAGAGGAAAAAAGGAGGAGGACGTTAAAGAGAGCTACTGATGGAGAAAAGAGCTGGGTCTAAGGTGAAGAATGAACAGCTGGAATGACACGTAGAGACAGATGGATGGAAAAACTGATGGATAAGGACAGGTGAGGCAGACAGTGAGAACTGCTTACTCAGTAGCTTTTGTGTTATAGAAAGCTATGCATTATGAGACATCAGTATCTTTCAGTATCAGTCCGTCAATGCCTCACATGACAGTCAGAGATGTCACATCCAGCCCCGAACGACGGCCAATTGGCCAAACTGAAGGACACTTGAGCAAGAGAGAAACTGATAGACTATAGATAGGGAGAGACAGATGCTGTAGTTGGGTCTCTAATATTTCCACTAAAGTAAAAAACCACACTAAATGGCCCCCGGGAGTGTCTGTGTCACCATTAAGTGTATGCTTTGATAGCACACCCTCTCTGTTATGGAGAGAACTACATCACTATGGAACACAAAAAATGAAAGCTGATTGGAAGAACATGAATATTTTGATTAATCATTTGTGTCACTGGCAGAGACATCTTACAGACTATTACACAAATGGAGGATTGTTTGCTAATAAAAACGTTTTTTCTTTACAGTCAGTGTTACAGAAATAACAATTTGAAAACAAAGCCCTGATAATTACAAATTCTAGTTGAGGTTACACCTAATTAAGCTACTGTATACTAATGTATACCATATGCAATAGGTTTAGCATTAGTCATTGCATAGTTTTTTAGACCTGGAGTCACTGTTTGAAATACAGTGCACGCCGGTCTCTGGTGTTATGTCCCCTCACCTTTTGTGAGATTGCAGCGCTGCCTGCTTGGCCAGTAATGTTGGAGGGTACTGGTCAAACAGGTCCTGGGCCTGGCCAATAAGAAGTTCATATGGAAGGTCCTGGGGGATGCGAGAGAGGAGGTGGTGCACCATAGCCATGTCACACTCGGTCTGCTTTACCTCCTTCTCTCTGTGCAATACAATCTGATGAAAAAGGAATGGGTTAGAAAACCTTTAACCTCAAGTAGTTCATGGTGGTAAAGTAGTGGTTGGTTCTACCTATCGTACACTAGCTCCGCCTCCTTTTCACTTGAACTTGTGAAGCAGAATATGTGCTTAGAAGTGAAAACAGCACATGAGGAGTTAATGCCCCATGCTGTGCGCTGCACCAAGCCTTGGAGGGAACATGAACTACATTTTGCTTTGTTGTTTCACATGCCTCAAACTGAGCTCTCCCTCTGCCCAGCCCCAACACACACACACACACACCCTCAAATGCAAATGAATAAAATGTGCACAGTTGTACACACTAGTAAACATGCACAAAATCCTTCAGTTACCATGTCTTCTTTACACACACACACGGACACCCCAAAAACAAGTTTGCTTAGATAGGCATAAACAACACACTTTTTTCCCCACAAACACAAGTGCACTCGTAGATTCTCCAGCAGAAAGCATTTGAGCCAAGCAGTGTGTAGAAATGAAACCCAGAAGAAAGTCAGGAGATGCTACTCGTCAGAAGATAAAAACTGCTTTTATTTTGTAGTGTGTTTTTTGCTCCCCTTCCCTTTTCGGTCAAACATCAGTCAGTTCTGCTTTTAACTCTCCTTGCTAATGCTGTCCTCTTCCTTTTCCTTCTGTGCATGTCTGTGGACCTCTCTTTCACTCTCCCTAGCATGTGTTCATTATGATGCATCTAATTAACTAGTCCATTGACTTCACAGCACCCTGCCTCCCTGTGTTTCTGACTGTGGCAGCGTGTACTCATCAGCGAGCGCCCCGGATTACTGACAAAACAAACTCATTCTTGTTCATGCCTGTTGGCTCTGGCCTTCTCTTACCGTGGCAGCAAGGTAGATGGGCATCAGTGGGTGTGAGGCCAGAAAGAAGTCGTAGAGTCTGAGTGTGTGTTTGAAGTCTGACAGGACGTGGCCAAACCAAGTGATGAGCCAAGACAATGCAAAGATAGTGCCCACCTCCGCCCTGAAAAGAGAACGTAGTACTTTACTAAAGTACTTTAAACTGTCTTGTTGTTTTAATGTGCTACAAGTGATACAAATAATGTTGAACTGTCTTTATTATTACATTATCTACAACATGTCTTGAGCCATTTTTACTTGCTTTCTGAGAAAATGTGTAAAATATTAGTTATAGACTGAGATGAGAGAGGAAGTGGGGAGAGAAGTAAAAGGTAAAAAAGATGTCTGTTGCGGTGATGTTTTGGGGCAGGGGGAGGGAAAGAGAAAAGGGCGAGGAGCATGCATGACAGGAGGAATGAAAAGAAAGAGAGAAAACAAAGGAACTGGATAAAGAGAGAATAAAAGAGGCAGGGATAAGAGGGGCATGAAGAGGAAGAGGAAGTGCTCACTAAAAAGAGCATTTCCAACTTTGAAGTGAAGCCTTGTTTATCCTGCCATTTTTCTGAGAGTGTTGTTTTTGTGCGAGCTTATATGCGAGTCAACATATGGATTGCAAATACAGAGGATGCCAGCAAAGCATCACAAAAGGCACCGTAGGCCCAGGTGCACCAATATGCACACGTGCACACATCTAGTCCCACATTCTTCAGGGGATAATTCATTGGCTGGAAAAAAATCCAAACCTCACAGCACACTGCGTTAATCTATAGTCACCAGTTTAATCTAAAAATATGTTTTTGTTGTTGATGATTCAATAATATTTTATTCACTATCATCATGTTTTTCTAAATATTTTTTTCGCTGACTTCACTATGGGACACTAAGACATAATTTAAGTGTGAACACCTTGGTGGGACTGATTGGCCCCTCAAACAGCTGTTGGACCATCTGTCACTAGAGCCACCCAATGAGACCAGTACTGATAAACCATAAGTCAACCACAAAACACTTTGTATTTCATCGCTCTGTGAGGAGCGGTGGAAAAGCAACACTGTTATGACCTCTAGTGGTGGTTACTAAACCTACATCACCATCCTTTGTCAAACTTGGTCAAAGAAAGAGCTTGTTGACACTGACAGTGAACAAATGAACTGTGCTACAGTGAGTGGTGGACAGAACATTTTAAAACTCTGTGAATACGTGTGTGTATACCTGATCATGAAGTCATGTAACTCTGTATCTACTTGTTCCAATATAGGCATCAAGTAGTTCAAAATGTGTTTGGTGCTGTCCATGGTGGGATCCATGAAATCCCTATAGAGAACGAAAACATGAGTTCAATACCAAATTGTACAACAGGTGATAAAAGTGTATACAAAAAAAATCCAGATAGTGTATCATTAAAAAAGAAAATCAACCTGAGATGATAATTGGAAAGGGTGTCCAGCATGGCAATGGCCATCCGCTCTCCAACTACAAGCAGCAGACTCACGGCCACATCATGGTATCCCTGATAGTAGTGGAGCTGAGGATTGCTTTTCAAAACCCCTAGTATGATGTCAATCAGCTGCTCCTGAAGCACTGCTCTTTCTGTGGCTGGCATACCTGCGGGGGAGGATCCATATGTTCAGACACACTATGAGTATAATGTGTTGCCTGATATCTGCATGTTGCTTTAAGTACGGTGTTACAGTTTGATAAATGGCACCCTGAGCTTCGCTGCTATCTTTAGAGATGAACGCACAGACACAAACACTGACCTTTAGGGAAGCGCTTCATGGACCTCCTCACATCCAGGACCACCTGGTTGTAATCTTTGTGGCTGTCCCTCACATCTCGACCTACACAACAAGAAATGATATTGTAACTATTAAATATATCAGTAAAAAGACTAATATGTAGTGACACTGACTACTAACCTGGTTTATGTGGTAGATTATATACATTGATGTTCAGTAGTTTGGGCCAGACTTTCCTCCTCAGTTCATCAGTGAGTAATCCTCCCTTAGTGGCTGCTGCTCTCCTAAGGGTCCCAATATTCACTGGATCGCTGTACATTAATGGGTCAAAATTGTTCAGTATGATGCACTACAGCAAAACATAAGTCATCCCTCTCGTAGAAATGTTTTTAATCTACTGATTTTCTTGTATTTAAATTGTTTCAAATGTTCCCAATTGAGTTTAAATTGTGCAATTGTCAAAATATAAAATACTGTTGCATCATGTGCCTACTTGTCAAAGTTGAATTAACAAAAAAATCCCTTTTCCTTTGTTTATGTGAAACTCGTCTGGCTGCAGTCTGTGTATTGTGTAAATGTATATTTCCTCCACATTATTCCTGTGCTATTTCCTTGTATCATGAATCTAAGGTTTTTGTTATTCTTGTCACACTATCCCATCTGGGCACATGTGAGTAATTTTCATGTGTGAAATTAGCTTAGTAGGGAGTGATGAAGGTCATTGACAGTGGGTAATAGCATAAGAGAGAGAGATTTCATTCGTACACTACATCATCATACTTAAATTTTACCTGTCAGCAATCCAGTTAAACTAAGTCTGTCATGATAAAAAACCAGAGCGTTAACATAACCAGTAAACAGGTTTACTTATGCATAACTATAGGTGTTTTTAAATTAGGGGGGGGTCTTTCAATCTTGCAGTAAATTGCTTCTTTCACACCTTGTTTGAACCAATCAGCTTCCTGGTCTAGGATTCTGACTTCATTGTCCTCACACAAGTGGCCTTTGTCTTTGGGGTGTAGATGACCTGCTGAATCCTGTCCTGATGAGCTGGCTCTTTTCTCTTCATGCGTTTGCGGAGCTGTTGTTTAGTTCAATCTGTACATTCCTCGCTGCATTGAACTGCATATACTACATCGCTCTGTTTGTGTCTGGGTGTTTTGTCTTTGAGACTATGACAGAAACTGGTCCACTCCTCGTCAAGAAACCTAACAAGTCCAGTTGCTTTGGATAAAACATTTTTGAGATAGATATGAAATAGATCAAACTAATATGTTCTTCAAGATGCAATGCAAGGCAAAAAAAAGTATTTAACAAGCAAACTAAGAGATCTTTAACCTGATCAAAGCCTGGTGGATCTCAGCCAACTTCTGTTTCCTTCCACAGTCTGGTTCTGTAAATAAACAGAAATGAGAGGATGAGAGACTAAAAAAGGCAAATTGAAAGAAAGGGAGAAGGAGAAATGGTGTGAGATGGGGTAAAGGAACTATTTGAGAAAAGATAAAAAAAGACAGAACCATAGAAAGGGGAAACAAAAAATAGAGCAACAAGTGGCATAATGAGGGAAATACAAAGTAAACGGGAAAAGAAAGCGGTGCAAGAGAGAAGAATAGTGAAAGAAAACACATCAAGGGAGGATAGAGATCATAAAAATGGGTGCAAAAAAGATTATTTTTGCTTTCGATTGCTTTGTT
>JAUMHJ010049752.1:0-14523 GCA_032361105.1 Microctenopoma lineatum
CGTTATCAATAAAATGTGCTGTGAAACCTTAGTAGTTATCGTTGTTCACTGAAGTCCAGTGGTCACCTGTGAGAGCAGGTTCTTTACTTCTGGACCGCTGAGCCCTCTGGTCCTCATACAATGTGTGCAGTCTCCACACAATGGTTCCTCTTGAGGGTAGATTGTGAGACATATCTCACGATGCAGCGCGAATGACTTCTCTCAGTGTATTATTTTCTACTATGCTAATTGGTCTGCACTTTTTGGCTATGCAAACAACCAAAGAAACTGTTACCTTTTCACTCACAGGTTTTGTTATTCGCCCACGCGCTGCCGAGGTCCTGTGCAGGTGAATTCAGCTGGGTGTTTTGTGATACACCAGAGACGTATTGCTTCCGTAGTAACTGAAGCAGGCCGTCAGGCAACTTCTTAAAATAAAACATTCTACCCAAAAGTGTGTCCTTGTCCATGCTTGCGTCTGTTAGCCGAAGTAGTATCGCTAGGTAGTATCGGCTTGGATGTCTGAGCGACACCTCCAATTGAATCCTAGTCCAGGCAATGGTCACATCCAAACTTGACTATTGCAACTCTCTACTGGCTGGTGCTTCTGCAGTTACCATCAACCCCCTCCAGACCTCCAAACCCCTTCAGGCCTCATTATTAACTAGCCGAAGTACACTCATGTCACACCTCTTCTCACCTCCCTTCACTGGCTCCCAGTAGCTGCTCGCATCGAGTTTAAATCCTTGATGCTTGCCTACAGGACTCTCAATGGATCTGCTCCATCTTATTTTAACACACTACTGGTAAGTTACACTCCTGCACGCTCTCTCAGATCTGCAAATAAAATGAGGCTAAAAATCCCGTCTTCACAAGGTCTCAGATCACAATCAAGTCTTTTTTCCTTTGTGGTCCCTGGCTGGTGGAACAACTTGCCCTGCCACATTCGACTGGCTGACAATTTTTGGCAGGCCAAACACCAGCATAGTGTAATACTGACCTCCTTCAGAGCTGCTCATGAGTTTAAGGTTTAAGGTCTTAGATTACAGTATATAAAAAAACTGCTTTAATTACGTTACATTTTTTTTAGGGCATTCAATTTTTCTAATAAGTTCTAATAAGTCCACAATCCTCTAAAATGTCTAAACTGATGACAAATTTTACTTTAATTACCTTATTGTGTTATCCGAAGTCATTTATAAGTGAATATACACCTACCAGGAGCAAGGTGATGTTGAGTGTCTTATCCAAGGACAGAGGAGCAGTAGATCGATCCAATGGAGCCTATTTCATCACTCTACCTGACTCAACTCTCTAGTTGCTATGCTACACATCCAACAATTTTCTCCATCATTTCCTTCTATTTACATTCACTTTTTGTAGAAATCGTAAACACATACTATCTGTGTTTTGTTTCCCAGGTTGTGTGTTGAACTAACAGTGTGTGTGTGTCCAATATATGTAATGTACCACTGACGGTAATCTCATCACTGAGGAACACACAGAGTGATATATTAGACTCCTCTTCCAGGTGGGATACCATTAGACCAGACCTGTGGTCTAATGGTAAATTGTGCAGGGACCTGATCACTGTGTATGTTCTGCAGGAGAGCCAAATGATAATTGTGAGGACTGCTTGTTACTCCACATCATAAAGTAATAATGCCCTTTCTACCCTAATGCTTATGTGTCCTGCATTTTGTTCCATACCTCTCCTCGCCATTTCTTTTAGTCATCTCCAGCATCTTCATTGTTTCCTCAGTTTCTGTCATCCCACGTCTAAACCCTCATCCGATTTATTGTCTCATCTCTTTCACTTTTCTCTCTTATGCTGCTGTGTATACCTTTCTTTTTAATTTTCCACCCCTCTTAATATGTTTTCCCTCTCATTTCAGTCAGTACCCTTTCAGTCAGTACACTGTACATAAAAGAAATTAGCTCCTGGTCTTCTTCTGGTGGCTCTTCTTTATCACCGTTCGTCCCCGGTTGGCCAGGTCTCCTTTTGTTTTGGTGTCTTGTCATCTGCTTCACCTTCTTACCTGCCACGCCCCTGATCCCAGCTGTCTTTACTCAGCTGATAGCCCCCAGCTCCCAGTCACACTCAGCTGTCCCCACTTGCTCATTAGTTGCACTGGAGGGGTCTGTGCTGATTTTCTCTTTCCGACTCATGAGGTGTACAAGTCCTTAAGTGAGGGCAGAGGTCAAACCAGACAGTGGTGGAGAAGCATAGGATGGACTCAAAGATCCAGGACAGATTGATTCTAAGCAGGTCTGCTCTGCTACGTGTGATAGGATTGGAGTACACAAAAACATATAAAAAAGAAAAAAACAGACAAAAAGTAAAAAAAGTCCTAGAGAGCAATGGACTAAGGCAGTGGTCCGCGTTGTCATCTTGGTAACCTAAACCATATACTTTATACATACGGAACCATGTATTTTATTTTTACTTTGTTTGGCAGACGCTTTTATCCAAAGCGACTTACAGGGAGCTAGCGCTGTGTGTCTGGCTCAGGGACACACCTGGTAAAGGATGGATTAGGAGTCAGATGGGATTCGAACCTGCGACCTCCTACATCCCAGTCTGACACTTAACCCATTGAGCTACCAGGCCAGAATTTCTTCTCCTGTTGTCTCTGCAGTACTGTGGTTCAAGTGATACAAGTGAAGAAACAACTCTCTACCTGTGAAGGCTCGTCTTACCCTGCATCTGCTTGTCTCTCTGCAAATTAACATCCATTGGAATTCTTCTTTTTGTAATTGCTGGCTAAGTGCCACTATGAAGATCGTGTTTTTTGCCCAACTTGGATTACCAGCACTAATACCTAGCAGTAACTGTAAAAAGTAGCTATAACTATATAAATCTTTTTCTGGCCAGCTTTCAAAAAACAGAGTAAGAGACTGTGTTGCAACATCTCTTCCATGGTGGAAAATTACTTCAAATGTCTGTGAACTTGCCAGGATTGTCAGAAATACTAAGATCTAAGGTACAGTCTCAGCTTTGCTATCTCATTGTGGGGTGTGCTGAAGGCATGCCTCAAGTATGAGTTCCTCCGACTTTAATCTACTTTATTATTATTATTATTATTCCGCCTCAAGTTTGCCGCTCAGTTAGTCCCACAGGCTTTGTCCAAAAAATATCATTCAAACTTCACAATGTAGGTCTACATTAGGAATCGCGTGCTTGGTGGTGATAAATTGCGGGCCGGAGAGGTAAGCTGGTTTTAACTGGTAGTTAGTGGAAATGAAAGCATAACGGAGAAATATTGTACTCGGACGGTTTATATGAATTTAGTTGTCATAGCTGTCGGGGAAAACGAACAAAGAGGTAGAGAAATATAATTCTGTTCAATTAAAACGGTCAACGTCTCGCAATCAGTGTGTACACTGCAACCACTCCGTAACAATACAGCTGAAAAACCCAAACGATGCTATAACACTCCGTAGTGGAGCTGTGGTTAACCTGTGTTTGGACTGAATAATCATCACCAGTGGTGATCTGTGAACGTAGCGTGGACTGCAGACGACAGGAGATCGTCTTAAAGTGGAAACAGTAACTACTACACGTATCCTTGAGTTAATTAATTGTCCCCGACAAAGTCTCGAGATCGGTGCGTGACAGTAAGCTTTTAAAATACCGTGCTCAGGCGGGGGGGAGTTGTCGGTTACGTTACGCTCAAAGCACATGCGCGTACATACAGTCATTGGTGTGATCATTTAAAGCAGGCGTGTCCGTGCCCCGGGTCAATTACAGCCTGTCGCCAGATTGGTCTGATGACCACAGGAAGAAATTCTTTCTTGTGGCGTTCCGTGGAGCACTTGACACTGATAGGTCTGTGGCTGAACGTGCTCCTCTGTCCAGCCAGAACACTGTGTGGTGGGTGGGAAGGACTGTCCAGTGGTGAGTAGGAGGAGGACAGATTCAACATAAATACACACACACATTTGTACTCCACTACTTTAGTACTGTACTCTGCGCCCCTCTTGTAGACTGTATACCCAATACATTGATGCTATCTCTGCTCTGAATGTCTGATAATTTTTTACCTGTACTTGCTGCATTGCACTCTGGCTGGAGAACTTTTTTCCATCCCGTACACAACTTCATGCCCAGCTGCCCAATTTTTGTTCGTCTTCATATAGTTAAAGGCCGTTTTACTCACTACTTTGCCATGTACACTTCACTTTGTTAGCTACAGCAACAGTGTTTTTAATTACAGAAGTCATCCTTATAATTATTTCATATCTGGCTGTATTTTGCTGCCATGCCATTGTACATGTGGTACATAGGTTAAACAGCCAAGGACAGGAAGGCTGTGGAGTGGGTCATTAAAACTGCTCAAAAAAAATTATTGGCTTCCCTCTGGCCTCTGTGGTTGACATGTCCAAAACCCACTGCCTCAGGAGAACTAGGGCCATCACAGGAGACCCTTCACATCCTACACACCAGCGGTCCTCAACCCCTGGGCCGCGGACCAGTACCGGTCCGTGGGTCATTTGGTACCGGGCGACCAAAACAAAATTATGAAGTAGACTGGACATAAGCCACACACTTCGAGTGTCATTGTCTCCTATTCCCCTGGATGGGACCGTCTGGTTGCAGAAAAACAAGCTCAGGGCTCCCACTGATTCAGCATTGTGGTGAGTCGGATCATTCATGCACTTTGTATTTGCGGTGTATCTTATTTTGAAGATATCTTATTTTGAAGGCATGTTTAAACTTTACCATAGCGACTGGAAAGTGTTCAATCAATCAATCAATCAACCTTTATTTATAGAGCACCTTACTACAACCAGGGTTGCCCAAAGTGCTTTACAATAGTAAAAACAGAGTAAAACAACAGGCAATATAAAAAGAATAAGAGCAGATATTAAGCAAGAAATACTAGAAACAATAAAAGAGTAACAGTAAAACACAAAAAACCACAATAAAACTTAAAATTGTCACGTCAACGTACTAAAAGTCATCCTGAATAAGTGAGTCTTAAGTTTGGATTTAAAAAGTGACAGGTCTGTGATTAAACGTAATTCCAAGGGAACACTGTTCCGCAGCTTAGGGCCTGCCACTGCAAAGGAGCGATCCCCCCACCTTTTGCACCTGGACTGGGGGACATGTAATAAGTTTTGGCCAGAAGAGCGCAAAGCCCTGGTGGATTGATGCATGTTTAAAATCTCACAAAGTTAAGAAGGTGCAAGACTGTTGATAGCACTAAAGCTCAGCTTAGCATGCGAGCAGCAGCGTTTTGCACCAGCTGTAGGCGATGAAGGCATGAGTGATTAACTCCGACAAAAAGTGCGTTGCAGTAGTCCAATCGGGAGCTAACAAAGGCATGAATGGCTGACTCTAGATGCCTCTGGTTTAAGAAAGGCTTGACTTTAGCAAGGAGGCGAAGCTGAAAAAAAGCTTGCCCTGACCACAGAATCAATTTGCTTATCAAACTTCAGATTGCTGTCTAACTTTACCTCCAAGTTCCTGACAACATGGCTGAGATGAGGGAGGACAATAGGACAACCCACAGAGCTGTAATCGGGCAGGGTTGAATCACCAAACAAAATGCACTCAGTTTTATCCTCATTTAGGCAGAGAAAGTTCTGTGACAGCCAGAGTTTTATGTCATCTAGACATCTGTGGAGGGATTCCGGTGTGCTTGAGGAATTAGCTGCTACTGGGAGGTAGATTTGCATGTCATCAGCATACAGATGGAAGGACACATTATGCTTTGAAATAATTGACCCCAGAGGTAGCATGTACAGGGAAAATAAAGTTTTG
The DNA here is from genome assembly GCA_032361105.1 of Microctenopoma lineatum. NCBI lineage: Eukaryota > Metazoa > Chordata > Actinopteri > Anabantiformes > Anabantidae > Microctenopoma > Microctenopoma lineatum. Next base: position 5,747 of record JAUMHJ010049752.1, read on the forward strand.
CGGGCAGAGGGGACGTTGCTCATGTCATAATTTGTGTTTATGTTTAGAAAATATCACAGTTTTCATGCAGGTCATATTATATTATTTTTTTGTATTTATCTGCCACACCTTAAAGGCCGGTCTGTGAAAATATTGTCCGACATTAAACCGCTCCGTGGGGCAAAAAAGGTTGGGGACCGCTGCTCCACACCACTTGTTTGACCTGCTGACCTCTGGAAGGTGCTTTATGTCAATCAGGTCTCACACCACCAGATTTACAAACAGCTTCTTCTCTTGGGCCATCAGGACTTTAAACAACTCATAACGTAACACACACATAAACAACAAAGGACTGAATCAATGCGAAAGCATGTAAATGTCATGTAAATCACCTGCCTTATGTATATATCACTACCATCTATGTATATATGACCATCACTTTTATTTTATTCTTTCTACTTCTTTTTTAAATTTGTGTGGCATTGTTTTTATTTCCTTCCTTGTGTAAATGCACCGCATCTGGGTGGAGCACCCACAATTTTGTTGTACTCCCTGTACAATGACAATAAAAGCCTATTCTATTCTATGCCATTGCCATGCCACTGCCATTCTGCGCTGCTGCTGGAGAGTAGCTGTAAGCTCAGACTGTCAGTGCCACAAAATAATCAACCTAAAGTCATTGTCACACACACAAGAACTGGTTTTAGATCAGTGGTTACTATTAATACAGTACTTTGCTAAATATGTAAATAACTAAAAACCTTCAATGAGCATCACTTGCATCACAGGTCCATTAGACTTGGGCAGCTTAACTAACACACCTTTCATCAGATGCATGAAATAAATTTGATCGCAAGGTGTCTCACTAGCTTCAATAATGGTTAGCCCTACATACCCAAAAGCAGTGAAGAATTGTTTGGTTTTTACATTCTGAATCATTTTGTTTAACTCTCCCTGGGCAGCAGTAGACTCACCAGCAGGGATGAGAACCTCATCTGTAATTTTAGTCAGTCAATTGTAAAATAATTTACTAGAGAGCTGTGTTAAACCACAGACATCCACACACATTTAACCCACAACACAGCCTCTCTCTGTTGTGACTTTTTATGTTTCATTTAACTGTTTTCGACTTGGAGGGGTTGACTCATTTAAACTGACATATTTATCCTGTTGCAGCCAGATTTCAGTAAGAATTTAGACGAGATATTGAATATTTAATAGTCCACATTTGACTGCACTTTTATTTTGCTCTGTAAGCGGAGTAGATTTAGATTTTTATTAGGTTCTTATGATTTACTCCTCTTTTGTTGATTTGGATTTACTTTACTTTACTTTACTTTAGTTTGCTTGGCAGACGCTTACAGGGAGTTTGGGCTAGGAGTCAGAAGGGGTTTTGAACCTGCGACCTTCTGCATCCCAGTCTGACGCTTAACCCATTGAGCTACCAGGCTGTCGGAATTGTATAATTTAGGTGGTCGTGAAGCAGACACTGTCTCTATGCAGCAGTCAGTCTCAGTGTCAGGTCTGGCTACTCTGACAGTCTACACTGTGAGAATTTCCCTCATTGGAAATGTTAGCAGTGGATCAGTAGACCTAACAGGTTTTTTAATCACCTGTGACCTGCTGAGTACTAGTTGCCTAATGTCAAACCTGTTTTAAGCCCTTGTTTATATTCCTAGATAAAATAGCTGCAGTAGGATGAAGGCCGTCTGATTTCAGCAGGTCAGGGCGGCCCCAGAAAGAGGGCCAGTTATCCACAAAGTAAAATCCGTGCTGATATACAATAAGCTAAGTGAGTGACAGAGGCCCTTATCACTAACGTGATTTGCTCGTCGGACATGGGAGAGACACGCAGCCCTGGAGGGCTAAAAGTAGGTTCAACAAGGCATAAGGACATGTTAGCAGTGGGAAGAGCCAGACCAGGCCATGCCTCCGTTTGCCAGGCCTTGGGACCTTTTTAACACTGGCGAACGAATACAAACACCACACCGTCTGCCCGCTACGCTACTCCTACTGCTAGCAGGCTCACTGTCAGGCCTGAGATTAATGCTATCTGGGATTCCCGTCGTGTCTAATGTGAGATCGGGAACTAGCGACTGCTCTGATGGACACATCTCTCAAGCAGAGAGATGTGTTCGTCTACCTGTCTCTACCTGGTAGACAGACTGTTTCTACCTGTTTCTCTGCATTTTTGTAGACATTTTTGTAGAAGTAGTGGTATTCTCTGGTGGGAAAGACGGATAGAGCTGAGTGTCATCAGCATAGGTGTGATAGGAAAAACCATGGTATTGGATGATGTTACCAAGATGATGTGTATAGTGAGAAAAGAAGGGGTCCAAGGACAGAGCTTTGTGGGACCCCTGTGGTTACCTTAGAGAGTATGGATGTCTCCAGGGAAGATACCTGGAAAGACCTATCTTGAAGCTCAGAGGAGAACCAATTCAGTATGCTTCCTGTAATTCCTAAATCTGACAGTGTGGAGAGAAGTATCTGGTGATTGACTGTGACAAAAGTGGCGGATAGGTCCAGAAGGATGAGAACAGATGATCTGCGAGCAGCTCTTGCAGAACGACAGTCATCCATCATTACCAGGAGGGAGGTTTCAGTTGAATGGCCCTGCATGAAAGCAAACTGAAAAGGATCGAGTAGATCATGCTCATGGAGAAATTAAGAAAGTTGAGCCAGGACGGCTCTTTCAAGAAATTTAGAAAGACATGGCGGCCTGGCAACTGGGCAATAGCTGTCCAGTAGGAAAGGGTTTAGTGTGAGTTTTTTGAGGAGAGGAACAATGAGAGCCTGTTTGAAGGCATTGGGAAATGTTTGGGTTGTGAGTGAAGAATTTAGGACGTGTGTTAGTGGAGCAATAATAGTAGGTTGTATGGACTGTAGAAGGTGTGGGGGAATGGGATCCAGGGAACGGATGGTGGGGTGACTTGAGTGGAGAAGCTTAGACAAGTCTGATTCTGAGAGCAGAGTGAAGGCAGATATTGATCTAGTTTATACTTCCTTATCCTGGAAGTATATTGTTTTTGCTGTAAAGAAAGCAGCACAGAAAGACTGCTGTTGTTAAAGCCAACCAGAGGCTTGAAGTGAAACTGCATACTGCCTCTATATTTTTTATTTCTCTCAAAGTGACACTTAATATTATATTTTGTCACTTACAATCTAGAGAACTAATTTCAGTTCAATTAAATTTTCAATTCTTTTGTATTTGTATATCATATATATATGATATACCCAATCAATCTCAAGGCACTTTACATAGCAGGATTAGGACCTTGCCAAATATAAGTGTATATATACAGAACTCCCAACAGTCCCATTTGAGCAAAGCACTGAGGCGACAATAGAGAGGAAGAAACCAAGCAGAACCAAGCTCAGGGTGGACTCATATACATGGCCCCAACAGGTTGGGGTGAGTGGACAGAAGAGAGAGAAAAAAGAACAGGCAAATCAAAGACAACAACAAGGAGCAGCAGATGAGGAACTAGGAAATTCAATCAGCACAATGAAGTTCCTTTGAATATAGCCTTCCAGAACAGAATTACACATTATTTGTCAAAGATTCTCAAAACAAATAGACTAAAAACAGCTGTCATACAAGGCCTACATATCAACCACTGTTCATTCACAGTGTTGCGTTCCCCCCTCCAGTGGGACTACAGGAGTGAAGGGAGCATAGCACATGGCAGTTTGACAACCATAAATGATGAATCACAGACAAGTAAAATAAAATAGGTTATCGGATTATTCAACATATGTTCACAAATCAGGGCAGGTAGAATTCAAAGAGGTGGGGAAGGAGGACAAGGTGGTCGTGCCAAATCAAAGAAAGCAACAAAAAATGGCTGCTTCTTCTAAATGAAACCAAACAGAACAAAGGAAGGGACTACCTGTCTGATCTCCTAAATGTCGATCAAAACCATACATTGGTGGCACCAACCACCTAACCTAATATGCATAACAGAGGTCCTCCATTTGTGCTGCAAGTGTACAGGGTACCACAGACTTCCCTATCCAACCTCCCACCACCACAGAGCATACATGCGACAAGGTCACAGAGGCAGAAGCAGTATGCAGCCAAGAGAGTGAGCCTGGGATGAGCACACTTCTTGTGGCGTTCCCTGGTTGGTGATTGGGCCTGGACGCCTGGAACAGCCAACAAATGTGTACCAATCATGTTTGACTGGCCCAATCAGCAGAGACCTATCTGCTGTGGCACATAACAACAGCAAATGAATACCCAATTTCACCATTAAATTTTTGTTTTGGCTGCTGGTGCAAGCCTCTATTGTCTCAAGGACTGATCCTCAACTCCCTGTCTGTTGCTCTTCCTGGATCCACTTTTACAGCTCATTTAATTAAACCTCCCAAAATTCATGTAAAACCTGGTATTCATTTTTATGTTGGCTGCATTCATGTTTCACAACACTGCTGTTGCATATAAAGCAACCTAGAGACAATAATTCAACCTGTTTTTTTCACTTGGCTGTTGCTCACCTACCTCTATCCCTTGTCAAATCCCATCTAGTCATGTGATGTGTGAAGTTTTCATCACATCTGAAAAAGTATACTTCTTCCATGGTAAAGTTGCCTTGTCCCCCTGCATTTAGTAAAACGATATGTAAGATAAGATATGTAGATATGGATCTTTTTTTACTCTGCTGATTGGATGAAAATGATTGTTTCTACTTAACTGCGTGGACTGACGTGGCACTCACAGCTGATGGACTCTGGGCTATTTTGCACATTGATGCTTGAGAAATCTTCACTATCATATTCGCACTTAGTTGGACTTACTCAGGTGTCCCTGAGTTAAAGTGTCTTCCAAATGCCTAAACGTAAATGACAATTATCGTAGAGATTGTGTGGAAGCACCTGCTTCTACATTCACCATTTACAGATTATGTCAACTTTTTTTGTCATAATTTTTGGAAGCTACATCTGAGTTCTCGGTAGGGCCAAAACCTGATAAAGTCATATTGCAAAAAGGTAATTAATGTCTAAGAAAAGAACTTTTCTAAAGATTTACTTTGTGTATTATATTTAAATATTTTTTCTCTACAGAAAGGTGGTAAGTTCATATTAAGGGAAATATTTATTTTCCTTAATATTAACTTATTTTTTTAATTAAGTGATTTTAGTACATGTACTCGTTGTTAGTGTTTCTTATATCCTAACATTAAATAGCATATTTCTACAGTCCGGTCTTATTATTACATCTCATGCAAAATAGGAGGAAGCCTCAGAGCGTCCTGCACACTTCAACTTTTCTCTATATTTAAGCAACAATATTGATTAGAGGTGTCAAGTAATGAAGTACATTTACGTCGTTACTGTACTTAAGTAGATTTTTCACGTATCTGTACTTGAGTATTTATTTTTCTGATGACTTTTTAATTTTTTTTACATTTAAAGAGAAATATCTGTACTTTCTACTCTTTACACTTTTGAAAACGTCTCATTACTTCCATTATGAAAACAAGGCTATGAAAAAGTCGTAACAAAATGGGAAAACGGTTTGATGGGTAGGTGACAGATACATTTATTTCACAGCGTGCAGCGACACAGACTGTGAAATAAATAAATAGACAGTGCAATACAAAAAATGTATATTAAAGACATGGATATATATGTTTACCTAAAAAAATATATATATATATTTTTTTTTTTTTCACTGTGTGCAGCAACACAGACCATGAAAAAAATACATAGACAGTGAAAACTGCATAAAACATTGCCTATTCTCTATATCTGAGCAACTGCTTGAAATTCTGTTCCTGGGGTAACAGCATTTGGTAGTTTAGCTACTTAAAATAAAAGCTGATACAAATTAGAATCTAGTCAACGACATCCTGATTTTGTAGGAAGCTTCTGACAATAAGTAAGTTGATTTTGAATTCCTATTTTCATCATATACGATGCTGTGACAAAGAACAATAATGGGAGGTGAAGAAAAGGCAAATTTCAGTTTTACAAGTAACTAAGTCTAAGTCTTCTGTATTCCTTTGTCCTAGATTTTAACTTTATCATTCTAATTTTAATTTTTTTAATTTTCCAAAATGTAGAAAGAAAATATCCCAGTAATAGTTTTACTCCATGTGTCCACTGCCCATAATCATTCTAGTATGTGTCAATGACCTTATGCTACAAGTGCATTTGTGCATGAATTTGCGTTTCATTAGTCATGCTACAAACTCAAGAAAGCCTAGTGACATTTTGTCCGTCTTGTTGTATCTGAAACGTTATGTGAATGCATAATGAATGCTATGCCTGTTTGTACAAATTTCTGTGTGCACCATGCTGATGACTCATACATATGTGTGCACAGTACATTTGCTGTATTTAAGCACTCTGCCACTTATTTTGTGACAGAGATTGGCCTTTAAGGTAACGCATAGAGGTTGTATTGTAATAGAAGAAGGAATCTGTAACCACTGTACCAAAAGCAATTGTATGTTTCTCTGAGAGTGTGTGAATTGCTCTCGGTAACAACAGAACTTGGGCTGTGAGCGTTCTGTTAGTGCATGTACGCAATGGCAAGGTTAATGAGTGCGCTAGTGGCTAGTGCAGCGGATGCCCCCTCGTTGCTCCTATCTTTAACCTAGTCAGGGTCATGGAAGTCAGTGTTGCTAAAAAAAACTGAATATCCGCCTTTGTTGTCTTTTAAGTTGTTTATTATAAGAGGAAATAAGAAAGCACAAAGAAGGAAATGCGACGTTATACAGCAATACTCTCATGAGAGGGTTCACAGCAAAGTGAACCAGGAACTAACTGTTACACAACTATTTATCAACTCTACTCCTTGGCTACGCTATCTATCTTCATGGTCAGAGTCAGTGGCACCTGGGTCCTGGTCGTCTCTGTCTTATCTGCTGTCCCAGACAGTAAAGCAAAACAAAGACAGTCTCGCAATATCTGAAGGCCTTAGGAACACATGAACTTTAGCACATGTATAGTAACACTCAAATTAACAAGTTCCATAACAGTTAGCAGACTGCCAAATAGCACAAGTCTTACAAAGTTAATATTGTAATAGGAAATACAATGATACATTTTAAAATGTGTGTAGTGTAGATTAATGAAGTATTTACTTCATTCAAGATTTAAAAAGCTTCATTAATCCCAGAGGAAAATTGATTTGCCTTGTTACAGCTGCTCTTAGTTCAAAAGAAAGAAAGAGAAAGAAAAGAACCACTACTAGAAACTAAAATGGTCAGCAATAACACAAAATACTCTAATTTCACTTCTAAATAATACATAAAGGCACAAAAGCACAAAACAAAGACATAGCAAAAACAAGGAAATCTAAAAAGAGGTGGAAATGGACAGTAATGACCTAAAATATTCAAATCAATTAATTGTATGTATATATAAACTTTACACTGTAAAGTGCCTTACAACTGAATTTGATTTAATTGTGTGCTTTGCAGGGTGGAGGTGACCATCTGTACAACATCACAGGCAGCATGTAAACAGACACTGATATTACATGAGAAAATTATCTAGGTAAATTATATGGATGCAGTCCCTTAACCGAAAGTTGAATATCAAGCATTCAGACACAATCCTTCATGCAAAAATTACTGGCATCACCTGTTCTTAACCTAAACAGCGAGCTTCTCCCCTCTTACTGCTCTCCTTTCTCCTCCTGTACAGTGCTGAAACGATCAATGTTAACACTGGAGTCGAGAATTTCATCATGAAGACATGTTTATATGTATGTGAAACATATCAGATAGCCCTGTTGCTGTCCGTTCATCCATCCTACGTTGCCTCATGTTGAGATGCATCTTAAATCTTCTTTCCTTTTCACTGTGCATCTCTTATCTCCTTTATTTATTTCAACCTCACTATTTTTTTTCTCATTTGCACCCCCCCACTGTTGTATTCCTTATCTCATCAGGAACATGCCCTGGAAAAAAGTTAGGTCCTTAGTTATGCCTATGTAGGCAAATGTTTGCACTGTCATACTCTGCCATGGATCCTTGGGTATTGATGGGCGCCTAATTTCTAGGGCCCCTTTTTGAAGCAGTCAGGTTTCTCATTACATCTTAGGATGCTGCTGATGTCCTAGTGCCGAAATGCAGGCATTTGTGGACATGTTCCAATAAATTTGTGCTATAAAAGTTAAATGGAGTACAGTCTCTAGATCTAATGGATTATTAGAATCATTGCAACTGTAAAAAGTTGGGAGAAAAGAAACTAAATGGCAAACAATCCACTGCTGACACTTCAAGTTAAAAATGTAATCTTTTAAATGTAAGTAAACAATATTAATATGAAAATCTATTACAACCAGAAGTGTGTAGTTTTCAACCCAGACTGCATACTTCAATTGTTAAAAGTTATTGATATGCAGTAGAGCAGGCTGACATTTAGTCTGCTCTCGCTATCAAAGCTCCAGTTTGGCCTTTACACCTGCAGTTATGTAAAGCAAGGAATGATTTTCACCAGAAAACATGCTTGGTCATACCCATGCCAGATAACCTCAAACTGATGCCAGCACATCCCTGCCTCATTTATACTCAACACTCAAATAATTTAAATTTTTGTCAACAGAAAATGCAATTCAATTCAATTAATCTTTATTTATATAGCGCCAAGTCATACCGTAAGTCATTTCAGGGCACTTTACATAGCAAGGTTTAGGACCTTGCAAAAATATAAGTGTACGTGCGAACAAAATGTAATGCAGGAAACCCCGCAGTCCCATTTGAGCTCCAGCAGAACCAGGCTCAGGGTGGGCGGCCATCTGCCTTGACCGGTTGGGGTTAGTGGACAGAGGAGAGAGAAAA
>JAUMHJ010049753.1:0-14408 GCA_032361105.1 Microctenopoma lineatum
GTGGAGAAGACGGACAGTAACAGCTTCACCTGTAGAGTCCAACAGAGAGACATCAACCAGACCAGAGAGACACACATTTACGTTACAGGTTCAGTTGTTCAAATATCACTATATTATCATAGTTCCAGTTCCAGGTTTAATACACTTAGATTTTCATGTATAAATTGCACAACGATCTGTGTTGTGGTCATTTCAGGTGATTTCCTTGTGCCCCAGTCCCGCTCTGCCGTTTCCATCACTATTTGTGTGATAGTTGCTGTTTTGTGTATTTCGGCAGTTATTGCATTTGTTCTGTGGCAACGGAAAAAAGACAGTAAGTAATGCATTTGTTTCTAAATGAATTTAAGTTTAACAGTATCCACTAAATATATATATTAAAAACTAATTCAGAAGACTGAATCTCACCTCTCTGTTCTCACACAGAAACAAATCATGAAAATGACCAGAGAGTGGAGCAGAAGAGCAACACAACTCCTCACATCACAGAAATTCAGTCTCTAATGGCAGAAGAAAGAAAAACCATGCAACGCATGGAAGAAGTAAGAAGATTTGAGTATCTGAACCAGAAGAAAGAGAAGCTTGATGATGAGATAAAGGCGAAAAAGGAAGAACAGGAAGATCTGACACAGATGATTAAAACACTGACGGACCAGAGAAACAATCTGAAAAAGGTGACGCAAGTCACAGACCCAATGAAGAACATAGAGAAATTAATAGAGGAGAATGAAGCACAAAGTAAAACACTGGATGAAGAAATAGAAAAGAAGAAGGTAAATAAGAAGGAGGGGTATCTCAAACTGAAAAAAATCATGAACAACGACCTCTGGAATGTGAAGAAGGAAATAAGAGAACTACAGACACTGGAAGTGAACACACAGAAACTACAGACCAGTATAGAGACTGTGTTAAACAAAATGACGCACTGGGAGAAGAAAATAGAAAGTCACATGGAGCAAAGTAAAGCAGAGCTGGAGGAAGTACTGAAACAGAAAGATGAAACTCACAGGAAATTTCAGTTGGAAAACCACGAGATCAACGAGACCAAAAACTAATGTGTTACAAATTTATATTGATTATTTAAACTCTTTCCTTTTTTTATTCTCTTTAGTAAAATTGTTAATCTTCAGATTGAGTCTGTGTTAATTTCAGTTCATAAAATCACAAATATCAATGACTGTAGGCTAAATAGTTTTCTATTTGGTGGGTGGGGACACTAAAAGCTGATTATTGTAACACAAAGTACTGACATGTAAATAATAGAAGTATATGTTTTGTGAGGCAGTTTTTGATGTGGCAAAATAAAATGGTTCATGTGCTTTGAACAGGTAAACACACTGTAGGTTACTATAAATACAAACGTCATCTTAGGTTGGAGATTTAGTTATGAGAAGGGGATATTGAATCAGAGGTTTCAGAGAAGTTCCAGGTTCAGCGTGTCATCAGATCTTCTTTCTGCTCCACCCGAAAATCCTGACCACAGATATGAGGTCAAACGCTGTGACGCTCCAGATATTTTCAGCAATTATTCAGTGAGTTTAGAAATAAATCAGTGTTTCTACTCTGTCAAAGCTCCTCCCCATTTAATTCGACTGTGCCCGTGTGCCTCTGTCTGTGGATCATTAACTCACCACACCTAATCCACTCTGATTAGGCGTCACCACAAAGACTGCATGCTCTCCCCTTTTCTTTTGCTGCCTGTGAAGTTCCTAAAATTAGCAGGATGGAGACATGTCTGCCTACAGTAAAGACGTGGCACACATAAAGATCTGGTGCATGACAACATGGTTAAGAGACAAAACAGTAGTAGTAGTTTTAAATAGACCATGACCCATATTTATATATTTTTTATCTTTATATTGGTTATATTTACACACTATCTCTGTAATAATTTTAAACATATAAATATTTGAGTTTCACATCTGTATCAACCATAGACACGCGTACGGACACTGACATGTATCTTCTTGAAAAGTTCAACCAATCTTGACTTGTGTCATCCAGTTGTGTCAAGGTGAGAGTTATTATTCAATAATAGGTTACAGTAGTTATACTATAGTTATAGTTCCAGTTATAAATGTGTAAATGAATGTAATTTTCACGGATAATCCCTACAGGTCATGTCCATCTGGTGCATACACAATGTAAAGTGGTAAAAATGTTTTTTAATGCAAAATAAAATGTAAATATCTATAACTATCCGCCTGAATCACGCTGTGACCTGTCTTTCATATCAGAGGGTTAATAAGACACCTTGGTGCCAAGTCGCACGTGTGAAGCAGACGTCTGGGACAAATCAGGCAGGTCGGTGGGAGGCTCAGCACTTACAAATACATACCTGTTGAGACCTAAGATAAGACATTTCACGAGAGGCTCAACACACCCAGGTGCTATTCATGAACCTGAACATTGATGCTGTCAAACCGTCACACAGGGAGTCCATTTAAAACCACGGCGGCTCATTTCCTGTAAACAGCATCTTTACAGAGTGTGACCGAGCAGATGTTTAGCGGTTAATTTTGAACAAACTGCTCGTTCTCATGCACAGACGCTGATGCAAAGCTCTCTGACGACAAACCAGGTCGTCTGCGTCTATTTTAGATGTCAAACGTGACAAATGCTACCAAGTGTATTTGTGAGAAGACGAAGTAAACGTCAGGTGTGAACGTGTGAACATAACTGAATAGATGTATTTATGTAACAACAGTCCGTTGCAAAATGTATTTGACATCTGTAACTAAAGAAACAAGTAATGGTGAAAAGAAGCACCACAGCATGTTCCATGTATGTTGAACTGTCGATCATTTATTTACTGACTTTTCTCTGTTGCTTTACCTTTTATTGAAAAATAGCAAAAAAAGGTTTTCACACATTCTTTAGGATCTAAACGCTTCATGTGGTTGAGCTGTTCTACATGTCCCTTTAATCTAAATATAAATGTATTATTTTAGACTTTTTAAGAGTAGTTTACAGCAAAGAGGTTTAAACACATCGTCTTCTGTCTCTTTCATGGCAGCGTCTCCGTTTGCACTGATCTGTAATCAGAAAGGACATAAAAATGTTTATTATTATTTCATCTATTTCTCTATGTCTCCTCATGGTCAACCATATTTAAATAAGTTTACACTGTGTGGTTAAAACGAGGCACTTTTTAAATACAGGTTGTGGCGGTTTCACTCGTACCCGTAGTGGACTGAAGAAAACATGATGCTCTCTTCTAGCAACAGTGTCCTGGTGGCATCTGGTCCTGTTCAGAGAGAAAGGAACTCATGTCAGCGTTTTGTTATAACTGACACAAACACTTTCCAATGATCCAACGTGTCAGCTTCACGTCTGAACAAGGGTCTGAACAATTATCACACTTCATGTCATCTCATATGAAGTGACCTGAAGGTAAAAAATAATATAATGAATAAATATCACACACACACTCTGTCCATATTAGAGGAACCAGTCAGTAGGTACCTTTCTCACTCCTGTGGTTTGTGACGACGGTGTACGCTACTCTGCTGTTGACTGAAACACATGAGAAAGAAGGAAACAGTGTGTGAGTCTCATTTTAACGCCGATTCTAGCTAAACGTTAGACAGACGGTTGAACTGCTGAATGGTTTCTGATGAAACTTCCATTACCGACATGTCCTGAGTTCTAATGATGATCCTGTTAGTTCTGAACACTAGAAACATGTACTGAAAACAGGAAGAATAAGAGAAGCTATATGTGATGATTCACCTTCTTTCATTGCTTGAGTTGTGTTTTCTGCACGAGCCAGTTTTCCACAGTAAAGTAGTCCCGTCACCAGCAGCAGCTGGCCCACACATAGGACGCCGATACAGATCCACAATGGAGCTGCGAGATGTTGTTCGTCGTGAGCTGAAAGCACAAAGTGCCAAATATTATTGGCATCAACAGAATTGTTGGTCGTGTACACTGATCCATCACAGCATCAACATCGCCATGTCGTGCATGACGTGGTCTAATGAGATGACTTCTTACCCTGTTGTTCTGTGATCTCACTTTTTACAGACAACCAACTCTCTGCTGATTCTTCATCTCCAGGGATGCTGCATTTGTACATCCCTTCACTGGCCCTGGAAACGCTGGGGATGGTCAGCTCTCCGTTGTGGCCGCTGTGGATGTAGAAACCATCCTTGTAGAAGTGAGCGTTGATGTTTGACGTCTTTCCGCTCTGACACCTCAGAGACACGTCACTTCCCTCATTTACGGGAACTGCGGGAATACTGAGGATCACAGCACCTGCTACACATCACATCATTTAATCACATCTGGAGTTAAACATCAGTGTTATTCTAGAACCATCCAGTTCAGCTGAACATACCGGTGACAATGACGCGCACACTTTTACTCCTCCTTCCCTTCTCGTCTTCACACCAGTATTCCCCGCTGTCTGTTGGATACGCCGCTTTAATGGTGCGCGATCTTGCTGACGTCTCCCAGATCGACGCCTTGGCCGGAGCCAATTCCTTCAGCTTCCTCATCACTCTCCATTCAGTGTGGTTGTCAAAGTGATCACAACATACAGAGAGTGGCTCATACTGAGAGATCTGCTGTCGGTCTGGAGTGATGCGAGGGAAAGCTGAAGCTGAGACAGAGATGTACAATAACGTGTTACATTAAGTCCATGGGTGTGAAAGGACATTTCTATTAACTATCAATAAACGTAACTTACCATAGCTGCTCTGACCCGTGGTGGCTTCTAACATCAGCACACTAGTAACTGTACAGAAATAAACACCGCGTGTCAGATGAGGAAAACGTACTGATGCAAGTTTCCACAAAGAACAAATGAAGAGAGAGACTCACACAGTCTAACGTAGAGAGCTGTGACCTCCATGTTGTCTCAGTGTTGACTGCCTGTGCGTCGGACAGACTCGCATTAATATCCAGGCCAGAGCCTCCTCTTCCTGTCTGACTTACTCTGGTAGAGGTAACAACAGTCAGAGTCGTTCAGACGCTGGCACGGTGCTTGACTCAATCTGAGCAGATGAATTCAGTCTGGCCATACGTCAGCCCTGCGATAGACTGACGACCTGTCCAGGGTGTCCACCACCTCTCGCCCGCTGATAGCTGAGACGGGCTCTGTGAAGACAAGCAGTTAAGAAAATGGATGGATGGATAATTGACTCAGTGGCACAAAGTTTCCTGTTTTGCTGTGATTAATTGTAATATATATTATCTATATTCTTTATATAACAAGTATTACATCATATCTATATAGTGTCATTTAAGAAAGGCCACTTGAAGACAAAACACACCTAAAAGAAGCCCTGACAGCCACAGATTAAACTTTGCAGTAATACATACAACAGTGGGGTGGGGGTAGATTGGCTGCGCACATATGTCTAACTCTATGTCAACGAATTGTGTTTTTAATTGTGTGGGTGGAAAGCTCAGAGCTGCCAGACAGAAGCCTTCGCTAACCACCCACCTGTTGCATAAATAACTCCAACGGTGCTTATCGTTCTCACACACATGAACAAACACACACAGACACTCACATTTGGAGGTTAGGCTGAACTTAAAACGTAAGTTTGTTTGTGTTGGTTGTCTTTTTCATGGACACTTCAACACGTGGAGGTGGTATTCCAACAATTCACCCCACACCACAGCTGCTCCCCCTCCGGTAAATGAATCTGTTGAAGGAAACATCTGAGTTGTTTTATTAACTTAAAAAATAATCCTACCCACTCAATGGTCAGTTAATTCACATCAATTAATCCTTGTTAGAAAAAGTGTAGAAATATCCAGTAAGCTTTTAATTTGAAGCATAAAATGTGCTTCCTGTCTGCTCTGTCCTTGGCTCCAGTGAACTTAATCGGTTGCATGTGTTTTTCCCTGTTTACCTGCAGGCTCATACGTGCTACCTGTCTTCTACTTCTGCCAAGTCTTAAATTCAATTTTCTGGCTTGACCCTTGGATTGGATTTTGGATTAGAGACTTGATTAAATAATGGAATTGTTAACACTTGGGACCACATCTCATTAGACACACAAAAGACGTCGTGTTGAACACAATTCCTGCAACGCCATCATATCATTATAAACGCTATAAAGTCTGATACACCTGAACTCATCACTCTCTCCTGTGTGCAGCTGCCCTGACAAGTCCAATTTGTGGTGTAAACCTTTTTCAATATTATCATAATATTCCTATATCATTGTATAAAACATATATTTTATTATTGTTTAGATTTGACCAAAGTTTCAGTGTTTTTAAAGCATTTCACAGAGATGGAAATGTCGCCATCTACTGGCCAAAACCTGATATTGTACTTCAATAGATGGAATTAATATGAGACCAAGATGACATGTAACTCAGAACAAAAGTGTCTAAATGCTGCCTATATGCTGCTATTAGTCTTATTTTCACCACTATATGTTGTCTTATGGAATCCAATCAGAATGAGACATTACCTGACCTGACAATACAAACCAGCACAACACCTCCTGATATGTCTGTGATGTAATGAAGATTGAGTTGCGATGGTCGTGTGTTTTTTCATGTGTGAAGCACAGAAAGAACAGCTGTAAAAGGTCTGTAATGAGTTGAACTGTCTGCTTCAAGCTTAAAACAATCGCTGTGTGTGACTGGGCAAGAAACTGAAGAGAAAAATATTATAAAATGAGATAATGCAGAGAATAGTGGGAGGTTTTTTTATTTGGTAATCTGTGTTGCGTTTTTTTTGTGTCAGAAGACGGGAAGAGAAATTTAGCAAAGGGATTCAGTTACATGCTGCAAATGCCCCCACTCACTGTTACTGTAACCCTCACGCTCAACAGTCTTATGAACACGAGACATAAATTAGGCAGGAACAGGAAGTTTGCCTCTTCGAATTTGTGTCAGCTATACTGGACTCAGACAGTCAGCAGCAAGACAACATGGAGGTTACCTGTGCCTGCTTCGCGCTGTGTAAGTACTGAGCCTCAGCTTGGACATTTACATGTACAGTAAAAAGGTCTATGACTGATACTCATGCAGTTTATCCTATTATTCTGTCTAGTGATGCTCATTCTGCTGGGTGCACACGTAAAGGACTGTGGTAAGGAGAATACTCTATTTTTATATAAATCAAGAGATCACATTTAACAATCATACGGTGTTTGTACATGATCTACAAATATTTTGTTCAGACATTAAGTAAATGTCCGTATTAATACCTGAAGCAAATTTCTCCATCTCTGTCCTCCTGTCACAGATGCGACGTTTCACATAGTTACAAAGAGCCTGCAGTACTTTAAATATGAGTCCGTCTCCTTTCACTGCAAGGCTCTGGACGGGTCCTCTCAGTTCAAAGGGATCAGGAGTACCGAAGGATTTCTGTCATCGTGCCGCATTAATACAGCAAAGAAAGGCATATCCTGCTCCATCGATACGGCCTATCCAGGAGACAGCGGAGTGTACTGGTGCGAGACCAACGGAGGACAGAGAAGCAGCTCTGTCAACATCACCATCACTGGCATGTTGGAGTTTCTGGAAATCACCATTGCTTCAAAAGCATTTTTTTAAAATCTTGTGTAATAATAGAAAAAACATTATATTCACATAATTTCAAAAAAAAATGTGAACAATAACAAAAACGTTTGTATAACAATAGAAAGTCTTTCTTTTTTCAGCTGGCTCTGTGATCCTGGAGAGTCCTGCTCTCTCTGTGATGGCAGGCGCCAACGTGACTCTGCGCTGCAGAAGGAGAAATTCCTCCAACGCAATCGCTGGTTTCTATAAAGATGGAGGCTTAATTGGAGAAAGTTCTACGGGAGAATTCACCATCCACAGAGTTTCCAGGTCTGACGAAGGACGCTACAAGTGCAGCACCTCTGAAGATGGAGAGTCACCACAGAGCTGGTTGACTATCAGAGGTGGAGTAAACTTTATAAAGTGGATCAACGAAGATCAATCCCCCATCATATTATAACTAATCTCTATAAACAAACGATGATTTGATTATATGTTCAGATGTGATACAATGAATGAAGAAGAGCAGCCTTAAAGTTCTTCTTCTTTGTCTCGCAGCTGATTCTGTGATCCTGGCGTGTCCTGTCCTCCCCGTGACGGAGAGCGTTGACTTGACTCTGCACTGTAGTATAAATGGGACTTCCTCCAATCGTACGGCTAACTTTTATAAAGACGGGCTGTTCGTGTGGAGCAGCCCCACGGGGAACCTGACCATTCACGGTGTTTCCAAGTCTGACGAGGGACTCTACACGTGCAGCATCTCTGGGGCTGGAGAATCAGCAGAGAGCTGGTTGGCTGTCAGAGGTACAACGCTGCGTTGTTTTCACTATGATGTTAAAACGTTATGGACAACATACTATTAACTATTAATTGTGCACGTCTTGTCTTCGCAGCACATCACAGAGAGACGTGTTCCTTCTCTGACGCCTCCACGCAGATTTACCTCATGTTAAGAACTGTCTTCACTATCGTGATGGTGGCTCTGCTGCTGCTGCTGGTGGGACTGCTGCATTGTGGGAAAAAAGTAACATGAGTAGTAATAACTTGGAAGATGAGAACAGATGCACTTTGAAATGCAGCCAGAATGTTTTTTTCTGCACCTTGCTCAGCATCAGTTCACTGAACGTCATGGTTGGAGTTGGGTGCAGAGTGTCAGACCTCCCTCTGCTACGCGCTCATGCTTGTGGAGCATCGACTTTCTCACGAGCTCAAAACCACCGAGTTGCTTATCGATCTAATAACTATTTTTAAATGAGCCCTTTCAGCGAGTTGTCTCCATTTGTGCTGCTCTGTGTTTTTGTTTCAGCTGCCGGTGGTAATTTTGAATCTGTACACTCAAACCACATGATATGTGTATGTAGGCAGTAGAACCCCAACAAGTAATAATTTGTCAGCCCTCGTCTTCTCTTAATATCTATGGTTACACATCCATCACGAACAGGTTCAACAAACCATGCAACACGGAGCCCCGGTCCCCGTCTAATACTGTTCAGCTATAAAAGGTTGTGTGACACTGAACAGATTTTAACCTCATCTAAATTATTTTGAGCATGTATACAATAAAATGTAAAAACTATCCCCTAGATCACGTTTAGCAATAAACACATCCCACACATTTTGTGGACTAATAAGTTTTTGAAAACCATTTAAATCAAGAAAATATGCAGCTGAATAGACAGAAAATGGAAAGAGGGACTGGATGAATGGACACACAGTGGATGTAGTGGCATGCAGCCAGCCCACCAGCCATAGCTACAGAAATCCACAGTTGACTTCTAAAAACTATGACCTTGAGTAACAGACTTTTGATTGTCCACGCATGGACCTCCTGCTGGTCTCCCTCATCCTCATTCTTGTTGCAAACTGATGTCTGGTAGTCATTAGTTCATCGTTAACTGTGTATGGTTGCGTGCCTGCGTGTGCAAAAGTAGGAGAAGCAGATTTCCAGGGACGGCGTTTTTGTGGAGGTGGTGTAGAGTTGACAGGCAAAAAATGTATAATCAGTTGACCCACTGTATATTTACATTACTCATATAGTAATATATTCACGAATATGCTCATTCTTTGCTTCTATAATGTCTATATTTGCCATAATGTCTTATATGTTCTTATACAAGATAAATGTGTGTGTGTGTGCACAATAGGATTTTTACCATGGTTTTCACAGAAAGTTAGATTAGGCCAGTTAGTCGCAAACCAGAGAGCTGACCTCTTTGTTTGAAATTCAAAAGAACATCACACAAGGATCCATTTAAAGGTGAATGTTGTATCTGTTTGTCATTTCTGAGGGATTCACCTGCACGTCAGACTCACATGTACAGTACACCAAGCTAACATTGCTAATGTGATACATAATAATGAGTAACTGTAAAACGTACTATACTGGTGTTCTGAAATTATCCGGTGATTTTGTGTCCAAACGGCCTCTAAATACGGTGTCGTATGAGATGCCTTTATGTTGCGCTTTGCTCACACATACACCAACATCATGAGACCGACCATTAGGTTTGTTTGCAGAGAGAACATTATAATTTAGTGTGTTCTTGGCATCAGCTGAAGACAGATCAAAATCTTCTCCTACCTCAAAATTAAGAATATAATAGTTTATAATGAAAATAATATAATGTATCTTTAATTTTATTATATATATTAGTATCTACATCTGTGGTATGTGGTTTACTACATCTGAAATAATGATTTTTATTGTATTTATTACATTAATACATGAATATGAAAAGTATAAAACATTAACAATACCATCTAGATTATGGCAGAATTCATCGAACCTTTTCTTTATTTGTATAAATATATATTAGATTTGATAAAAAACATGGGATAATAATAAAATGATTTCTGTGCGTCTGACATGTTGTAAAGTAGAAACATTACTTTTAATGAGCATTAAGGTTTAAAAATAACTAGGGGCTGTTTATATCACTGATTTACGTTATTTCATTAAAAAATGATATTAATAGTAAGTCATTTGTCATTTGAGCTTCGTCTCTGAGGAGCATTAGTGTGTGCAGACTTTTAAACAATACAAAGCTAGAACAATAACATGACATCAACAACCTTCATACTCAGTCTGTCCATGAGCCAGCAGAGAGTGCCAAAGCTATTCAAAGCTAACTCTGAGCAGCCTGGTAGCTCAATGGGTTAAGCTTCAGACTGGGATGCAGAAGGTTGCAGGTTTAAAACCCTGTCTGACTCCTAGTCCATCACGTGGTAGGTGATGGACTAGGAGCGACTTACAGCGCTTGCTCCTTGTAAGTCTCTTTAGATAAAAGTGTCTGCAAAGTAAAGTACCTCTATTAGTAATGTCATGTCCCATGTCAGGGACTTGGATGGTGGACCCAAACATAGACCAGGATAGGAGAGGGTTCAACCAAAAAGAGTTTTTAATAAAACTGCAACAGGGACATGAGGTGAAAGAGTGAAGAACCCAAACCAACCTACAGCAACCATGAAGGAGCTGAGCGAGAGCTGAATGACAGGATGAAGACGGGGTGAATGGCAGGACACTAGGATACACAAAGGAAAGTAGAAAGTAAGTGGTCTGATTGGAAGCAGTGAGAGTAGAGAGAGAAAGGAACCAAGACATAAAAAGAAAGACACCAAAGGTCCAGAGGAACACATGACTATGACAAACCAGAACTTCCAGCTAAAGGAAGACACTCACTTCAAGTGACTCAGTAATAAGGGAGTGATACTTCTTTCTTAATTAACTTGTAAATTCTGTGATCATGACGACACAGTGAACACTCGAACCAATGAAGATTATTTATGTCACTTTATTGTTTACAAAGTTCATGGCTGTCAAGTTAATGTTTACAACTTTTTAAAAGAGCGAGACTGATAATACGTGACTTCTTTGATTCTCCTGCTGTTATGAAACCAAAACTGCTTCTAGCAGTATAATGTTGGTAATGTAGTCCTTTACTACACATAAATTATATATTTAGTAGCAGAGAAAGTCAAGTTAATATCTATGATCATAGAAAAATCTGAATGTTTATTGTTGTTTTAACATTTAAGTTCTGACAATGTCGAAAATGCTCGTTGGGTTGTTCTGGTGTCCTTCTTCCGCCTAGACGCTGTCGTGGATTTCTTAGGAAACGACACACACAAACGCAAACAAATCACCATAAAGTCACAGTTCTACACTAATATTTATGTCTTTTTTTACTTTGTTAAATCCCTAGACTTATGTGTCTTCTAGTCTCTCTCTCCCTTCATGCACTACACTTCCCAACCTTCCCATCGTTACCTGGCAGACACTGTTATCCAAAGCGACATTCGAGGAGGTCATATTATAGTATGTGAGCAAAATATCTTCTATGGAACATTTAATAACACATCATTAACATATAAATCATATAAATGGAGATTAGAAAAGACAGACGACATTACCTATTAAGATTTTGGTAAAAGTACATACCTTCGTTTTTTTTCTGCCGTACTTCTGCTTCTCATTCTCGAGCTGGACGACACAAATGAGACAAGTCAGCACTGCGAGTCTCAGCGAAGAGTCTTAGTCTAAGTCTAAGGACGTTCCAAGTACATTTGCTCTGCTCTCTCTGGTTGGGGGACTGGTGCGTTTCCTTTGGTCCACACCAGAGTGCAGTTACTGTGTTCGCACCTGACCAAACAGAATCGAGTGCGATTGTAATGGACGAAAGCTCGTAGGTGTGAAAACAACATATTCTTTTTCACTAAATCTAACCAAGCACCAGGTGATGGACAGTGTACACGCTGGACATTAAGCCAGATGACACAGGCAACAGGTGTTTTTTTCTGTACATTCTGTACTACTGACGGCTCCACAGGCAGTTTAGACCCAACGAGCCGGTGGATACAAACCTATGACCCCATCAAAAATTAAAAATAGGCTAAAAAACAACCCACTTAAAACTTGACATCTGTTCACGTTTTGACAAATCAGGTAGAAATAGCTCGGTGTGGCTGCATAGTTATGCCAGAAGTAAAAGCAACTTTGAACACCATTAAAAAACAAATAAATGGCTGAAAAAAAACAATTTAGTGGAAAAAGTTCAACTTTAAACCTCCTCTCTCGTGGTCTTCAGCTCCTGCTCCAGCATCTCGACTTTGTTCTCAGCTTCCTCTCTCCTCATCTTCTCTTCCTGGAACATTTGCTTGTAATCAATCTGCCAGAGACAAGAGTTTCTTATTAGGAATGTTTGTAGCTGGGTAATTTTCTTTCTCTGAACGTTAAATACAATACGTTTAATCTCTCAGACAGGAAATGATAGAGTAAAAAAGGGTAATATTATTGTAATGTTGCTAGAACAACTTACTGCACACACTTCAGAACTGGTTCGCCTTATGTCCAACTGAGATAGAAGATGAAACATCAGACATATTTTAAGTGTCACGTCAGACATTTTCCACTCAGAGATACTGCAGACTACCCCCCCACCATGAGGGACAGGGAGGCACTTCACTTCATCCTCTGCATAATATTAGATTTAGACTAATTTGGACTTGACTATTTCCTGCATCAGCTGCATTTAACATAGTCTCTATTTCAGCACTGTCTCCTAAAAATTATGTTCATATTGGTTGAAACTGCATTTCTGATTACGTTTTGTTACAGGACGTACTTGTGACCCAATTCTGTTTTTGTAGAACGTAATGACCATTAAGTCCACAGTTAATGTAAATCTCACGACATGAAGTCGCTAAAGTAGATACTGAACGTTATCAATGAAATGTTCACAGGCAACGTATTTTCATCTGACAAAATTTCCCATCTACATTCGGATTTCCGTCAGTTGAATTATCCCACGTTACATTTGTTTGCTTCAGAAACAAACGCCTGCATAAAAAAACATGATGTTTTTTCTAACCCTACTTTTCTTGTCTAATTTTAAAAGTGAACACTTCAATAATCTCTTTTGGGAACTTGTTGTTTGGACAGCTGCTAGACTTGTATCTGCGCTACTACAGGGTATCGGTGTCTTGTCCAAGAACTATGCTGAATGCTAAACTGACCTAATTCACTGTAGACGGGATTGTCTTTTTTATGACACTTAAAACCATCTTTCTATTTAAAATGTTAGCCTATTAGTTTTAAAGCAAAGCATGTTTTTCCCCCTGGAGTCCCCTTCACTTCAATACACCTACTATTACACTAGTAATTATGGGTAGGCGTAACCTTTGCACAGCTGCTAATATTTAAAAACTGACCCCTGCTAAAAATAGTGTCGTTTTACTTACTGTATTCTTCTGTCCTACTTCCGAATTGTTCAAAACCTCATTTTGTATCGTTTCTTTTGTCATGAGCTCGTTGTCCTCAGTAAAATGCTGCGCTTCAGCCTTGCAGCAGTTCTTCTTTTCTCCCTCATCAGCTCTGTTTCCTTGGTTCCTCCTGGTCTCTGTGGCAAAGTAACATGATTTGCCGGTATTTTGAAAGGTGTCAGAGTATTTGAGACATTTCATTCCAACATTAGCTTTAAATCAGCTGTTGGGTTCTATCACTGGGAATAAAACTAGACTGAACTGTACCATCCATCCCATTTTAACTTTAACTAAATATTAAATTTACACAATTACACAGCAGGACTACTTTAAAAACAATCACATTAATACAAACAAACACAGCAATACACTTACGGATTTTATTTTCCACAAGGTCTGATTTCCACACTAAAAATACAAGGAACAGAATACACAAAATGGAAAAAGCCAAACTGAAAGCCAAACCAATTGTGACAAGAGAAGGTTGGACCATGAAATGATCTGAAAAAACAAACATAGATCAACATGATATTTATATCATAAATACACCTCAGGTCTGTTAAACTAAAGGACAAATGTATATATCTTTTTACCTGCAACATATATGTGAGTCTCTCTGGTCTGGTTGATGTCTCTCTGTTGGACTCTACAGGTGAAGCTGTTACTGTCCGTCTTCTCCA
>JAUMHJ010049754.1:0-14338 GCA_032361105.1 Microctenopoma lineatum
TCTTTTTCAGAGGGGCAACAGTATCAAGTATAGTTTGCAGAGAAGCTGCAGCATTATCAACTAAAGAATCTATATGTTGAATATCAACATATTACTGACCTGCGAACTGTGAACACATGCTAATTAAAAAACAGTTTCAGTTTAGTTATAGAGAAATGTAATGTCTGGTCATTAGGTACAATCGTGTCTGGTGAATCTGAAGATTCGTGGTGACAGTTTATGTACGAATAGTATACGTTATTGATTATCAGTGTTCAGAGCAGATATAATTGTAGGTTTTACATTGGATAGTAGGAGTAAGGCCTCACAGACTACGTGGATTGCGGAACTATTGCTGAAATTACGGAATAAATTACTGGTGTGTGTGTGTGTGTGGCCCATTTAACATGCCACAGCCTCATTAACCTTATTTATGAAGAAGAAGAAACACTACACGAAGAAGAACAAATCCCGAACCCGGTAGTGTATGTTTTTTCACGGCAAAGTGAAAATGCATCATGACACAAGTCGGGGTCGTAGGAGCTGGATACGAGTGTTTCATTAAGGTATTTACGGCAGTGTTGGCTCCTGTGTTGTTGGTAAAACCTGTTGTATGTGACGACGGTTGATCAGAGGTTTCCTGGACCGACAAGAAGTAATTGTGCTGAAAAAAGGTTCAGTGTTTTAAATCTGTTGCTCAAACGCTTCATATTACATATGAATGAGTGAAATAAATCTGAGACCAAGATGACGTATAACTCGGATTAAAAACGTATATATGCTGCTATTGGCAGTAACTGCGGTAACGTGTGTTACTGCGTGTGTAACTATGGAAACAGCGAGCTTAATTCCCATTCCGCCGGTAGCGTCGTGACGTTAGTTTCTTCGTCGAATATTTCGTTATTTCTTTACGTTATAATACATTAAATTACGGACAGTCTCGTGATTCACGTCTCAAATATTATTATAACCGCGCGTTTAGATTACGAGGTGAACTTTAATCTTGAAAAACTGTGGGTTTTATCGGCAGCTCGCGTCCAACACTGTTGCCTCCTGCTGGGGGGGGGGGGTCCACTCAGTCCACAGGGCTCTTTAACATACATCCGTTAATTAGACTTGGTTCAGTCTCATTAATGTGATTTTATCGTTTTATTTCTCTGGATTGTTGAAGTAGAGAGACAAAAAGATATATCAATACAAATTAGATTTGATGTGGTAATTTTAATTTAAAAAAGCTAATAATAATAATAATAATAATGAATACTTTAATATAGGACCATATGTGTGTTGCATTAAAAATCCACAAAGTCCTCACAATACCAAGCACATGACGGCATCCTGCTGATAAGCTCTTATGTCACTGTAAAGTAATGAAAGTTTACAAAATGCAGCATTGTTGGGCATGTCATGAAAATCTGTGTGTTCACAACACTCCACACTCTTTACGTGCTCTTTACGTGTGCACAGGGAAATACACAGAGCATGGATCTCCGTGACAGACTGGAAATCTACATCCCAGTAGAAGCTGAGGTGAAGAGCATTTCTTTGTGGAGCTTACCAAATTCAGTTCTCAGACGAATGTCCCTCCCCCTGCCTGATGCTAACGGCTCCAGGAAGCTCACCAACTCTCCTAAAGGCATATGGATCTGTCCAGCAGTCATTCGTAGGAGAGGCCAGATAGAGGGCTCCCAAACAGGAAGTGCTGTGATGGAAAACATGTTCTCTCTGCTGAGCAGAGAGTGTCGGGCCTCGTCTGGTCCTTTCCGAATGTCTTTTGTTTTCTCCAACCACACAGCTTACAGGGTGCTGAAGGATACTGTGCTGGGGGACTCCACACCCCTGCCTCACTGTCCCCCGTTGCCCGACAGCCTGGCTCCACAGACCTATCAAACTGCTGTTGTCATCTACGCTGGACATGTTTACCTGTCCGTCAGGAAGCCCCGTCAAAGCCAGGCTCCACGAGAGACACCGCAGTCGGCTGTTCTGCCTTTTCCCAAAGGACGTGGGCAGCTAAAAAGGCAAAAGAAGGTAACAAGGTTTTTGAGTTGGTGACTACATCCGAGTCATAGCAACAAACCAGCTACAAGTGACATTACAGCCAAAGAATGGGTACAACTCACCTGCTCACAGTTGATGTTTTTACAGTTGCAGTCAAACTAGTATTTTTGGTAGAAATTTGTTTATTTTAACAGTTGGCCAGTCAGAATTTTTCTAATTTTAGAAATCTACCTCAGTTCTTTGGTATAAGTGTTAATGTAGATATCCTGCTCAATAATGACTGAGTCCTCACAGAAGCACCCGAGGGAAGTGCGTTGTCATCTATGGAAGCAATATGATTAGATAAGGTGTCTCTATGGATGTGAGGCACAAATAGAATAATGTCTTGTCTGAATTAATGAGTAGAACGTCACAGGACGTCCAGGACTTTGTCTTTTAAACAAGCTTGAAGTCTGACTAATTGATTTGTTCTCCAGGTTTAATAAGTATAGTTGGGTATCATCTGCATAACAAGGATGGTCTAAGAGTGTTTCCTTATCATATGGCCCAGTGGAGATAAGGTGAAGAGAATTGGTCCAAGCACTGAGCCCTGTGGAACTCCATAACTAACTTATCATTCATATAAACAAATTGGGGTCTATCTAGATTAGATTTAATTAGTGCTGTCCCTTTAATCCCAATGACATGTTCCAGTCTGTGCAATAAAATCTTTTGATTAGGGATGTTCGATATCCTATATACTATCAACTGGCCCCCGTAAAGAAAACAGCACATATCTCCTATCATTACTCCACATCTCCATCACTCCTATATACTTTAAACATTATTGCAAGGTGACCCAAAAAAAACTAAAATCTCAAAACTATACCTCAGATTTGTCACATTTTGAATCATAGGAGAAGCAGCTGAAGATTTTGATGTATAATATGTGCATGGTATGTAAAGGCTGTGTCAATAAAAGTATCTATCAAAATGCAGAGCAACGACAGAAAGAGAAGCCTGAATCTGGCAAAGTAGATTTGAACCAGTCAGGAGCCACCACTGATTCCAACCTGTTGCTTTCAGGAGCTACTGACTGACAACAAGCCCAAGAAGAAACGTCCCCCATGTAAAGTGAGACACGATCCAAACATTAAAGGTGTTGCACGTAAGGTAAGGAACGTTTCCTCATCCAAGAGTGCACACTCTGTCTCTCAGTCCACTGTCCACTGTCACGAGGACGCAAGAGCTGAGCAGGCTGCAGAGAAAGCAGCCGTCCAGGAGCTTGACTGGCTTCAGGAGCAGGAGGTGGTGAATAATGACAGTGGTGAGTGTGAGACACGGGATCTGGGCAGTGAAGAAGCTAAGAGCGTCAGTGACATGGACGGTATTCTACACATCGGCAGCGGTGAAGCTGACCATAGCAGGAGCAGGAGGGAGCCTGGGGGTGCAGACTGCGCCTCCACATCACTACACAATGAGTTTGACGAGCTGGCACAAGAGGAGAGGATCGCTCGCTTAAAAGCCAAACTGAAAAAGCGAGACGCTGCGGTCAGCAGCATCCCCACCTGAGAATGACGCCTCACACAGTTTACATGCTGTAAATTCAACTCAGGTATGTTAGAAGGCAGGTAAATAAAAATAAGGATTGTGTGATTAGACGACTAAAGACGTTGGTCCAGAGAAAAGATCTTGTTTACTTTTTACTACTTGTTTAGGTTATTTACGTTCTTTGCTGAGTAATGTATTTATGCAAATACTGTCTGTTCAAGTATTTCCAGGATGATGTAATGATGATGGCTTTTCACTGTGCACACACTGTGCTTTGGACCACGACTGTACAAAACAAGTTGGGTTTTAAGTGCAATGAACCCATTAGAAATATGATTGTATAAAATCAGATAAAAAGAAATGACCTAAAACTAGACTGCATGTCAACATATGTTTAGCCGAGTTATTCTTATCTCCGCTTTTGTTGATTTGTAAAACCGAACCAGCACGGACTGCTGTTTGTCAGACAGTTCATCTTCACCTCGAGGTGTCACTAGTGGGTCACGAGTCCCTCAACACTCGCACAGTCAAGATGAGGCTGAGTGTGTGGAATAGGTTTGGAAACTTGTAGCACGATTGATTTTCTCTTGTAATATTCTTTGCTCAGCTCCACTTCGTGATTTTTATTTAGAAGGAGTAAACCATTAGTTTCTTATCGGACTGACGAGCAGTTCTCGTGGTGGTTATGTTGTCGAGCCTTTGATCAAATGTCATTTTTAAGTTGCTTTTTCTTATTGCATTTTTCATTGGCCATTTGTGTTACTGCAAATATCAATGTGCAATAAATAAACAATTGTTTCAGTTTACGGTATCAACCAGACAATATGCATCTGTGTACTCGGAGGCTGTGAGACCTGCCAAAGGCCTGAGCCGGAAACGAGCAGGGCTGCAGGTATAGAAACGTACGGATCTCTGGTTTTACGTGTGGTGGTTTGAGGTGAAGTCCATGTAATTTGTACCTATGAGCCCGTAACCGTCAGTCATTCCAGTTTGATGTAAACGGGTTCCTGCGCTGCCTTTGGACTACATGTGGACGTTCCGAGGAGACTCCCTCGTGCTTCAGATGCAGATGACCTGCTGAGGACCTTGCTCCTCGTGTGTCATGCATTCGTTAAGTGGCTGTTTTGTTCCTCGTTGATGCGTTGAACTTCACATAGTCCATCACTTTCTGCTGAAGTAAATACGTGTTTCAGACACTGGCCGTGCTCCGTTTGTTGTTCTCTTCTTACTGGCTCCTGCTGGATCCAGGCGGTCTACGACGCCACTCTCCGGCTACTTGCAGATGCAGGCCTGAAGTCCCTCCAGGCAGCTCAGAGATTCAAAGCAACACTTTGACTCGCGTGACGTAAACAACTCCAACAATGGCTCCCACGTGACCTCAGCAACCTTCAAGAGATTAAATTCCTGGAATTCCCATAACCGAGGAAGCCTTTAAGGTCAAAGGTGACATGTTAATGGCACGTTAGCAGGATTTATTAAAAGGATGTTCGTGTTAGGATTGCATTGTTAGCCCAGCATTAGCATGGTTGCACAACATATCTGAGATAATCAAACACGCAGTAGCTCATTTTTTTATTTTGATGAGGACTGTGATTAGCTGCTGTCTGTCTGCACCCCCCCCCCCTTCAGCCTGTGTGTGCTGTGCTCTCAGGACCAGCCCAGTTTGATTCCTGTCCCATAACAAGTGGGATTAAACGTGCAGAACTTCACCAGCATTCGCCTCAGAGCTTACTCAGCAGGCTGACGTAGGCGTTCCTCAAACGTCCTGTAAAAACGTTATCACGCCTGTGACCACATGAATATCCTGGTACAAACACGGCAGAGCAAGTTCAGTCCCGGTGACAGCGCGTTAAGTTGTCTGATATGAGCTCAGGATGAGATTTGACAGGGAAGCTGTGTGAGGAGCACCGCAGGGGGAGGAGACCTTCTGAGCTGTGGTCCTCCCCCCTCCTGCTGCCGCTCTATAAGGCTGCAGGTCTCCTGGAGTCGGGACAAACAGACAGGATGCGCTCCTCATGGTGCCCCTCTGCCGGATCACACACGCTGAAGGTAAGACCCGGTTCACTCTTCTCCTGCACTGGACCAGTCAGAAATGCTCCTTCTTAGATCCCACATCATTTAGCAGCAGTTAAACCACCTCGCTGCTGATGCTGTTATACGGGGCCAAGTTGCTTGGTTCTGATTAGAAAAGTGAGAAATGCTCATATTTAATTAATGACACTGACTTTTAAAGCCACTTCGCAGACATTCCATTGGTCAGTGTATGACTGAATAAGAAGTATTGAATCTAGTTCTAAACCCAACTCAGAACCTGTGCAACATTAATAATAAGGACATATTATAAATACAACATGAATAGCTTTAGTGCGTCATATTCAGGACATTATGATGGTGGGTCTCTTTAACACAATTATTAAGAACTGATTTGAAATGAAAACAAACACGTCAGTCAGTGCTCGCTGATGTTTTTCATGTTTAAAAGTTTGGATCATGTGCTTTTTCTTTTAATTTGTTTGTTTAAAATACACTTTTAGACTGAAAAGGACATTTGATTATTGTAATCTGTGTCGCCGAAGCATCGCTAACGTCTTCATTAGGGGATAAATCAGGAAATCCTGAGGAACAGTTGGTGCGTTAAACCTCCTGTGCGAACTTTTCCATCACATGCACGAGTTTACCCGCTTCCATCGCCTCTCCTGTTCAGGTGTTGTGCGTGTTCTACTCCACCGTGTGTCTAACGGGCTGGCCGCTGGCCGCAGACGCAGCCCGGCTCCGCTGCGGCTCTGATCTCCTCAGTGACCTGATCTTTGTCTGCGGGGATCGTGGGATATATTTAGGTAAGTCTGTGTTATGATGAGGTCCAGGTGATTAGGTATGATCCAGTGGTAAAGGTTCAGGGACGGTCTTCTCACTGTCCGTCTGTAAACCCCACTTCTTCTCTTCCACCAGTGTTTTCAAATGATGCATAAAAAGCATGTACACAGCTTGTTTGGAGCAGAATAGTTTACATGTTAATATGTCGTGTTAAACAGATTACAAACAGCCACGTTCTGATTTGTTTGATTTCTCCAGGTTATTCTACCCTGTGAGTTGACACTTACTCCAGCAGGAGATTACACAGCAGATAAGCTCATGGTCATCATGTCCATAGAAAAACACTGTTATTATTCTGGGCATTTATCAGCTCGCCAGCAACACGAACCCGCCACAACACTCCTAAGGTCCCGTAGGTCTCAGCATCCAGACTAAGAATAATCTCATGTCTTTTTTTTATCGCTTCAAGCTAAATTTACTTCTGCAGTTTTACCCAAAGCGGCGTGATGATGTCAAAACGCTGCTTGTTGGTGTTTCCTTTTTACTGTTATCATCATTATCGTTGTTATTATGATGATAGTTATTGGAGTATAATTTCTCCCCTGCCAGAAACCCCCCCACACTCTCTGGGCCCTTTCACCTGTTTAACTTTTGCCTCTTCTGACCAAGGACACTTTCTGCTTCTGCTATCAGCGTGGTGCTAGTTCACCAACATGGCGGTGAACGCACCAGAATGCCGGGCCTCAGTGGGCCATAGATGCGTCGTTTGAACGCTCGTTATCCAGCGTCGCTGTCTTTAGTTTTCGTTTCCATCTTAATCATGTGAGATCACAACGTGCTGATTATCAATGAGAGGTCGAGCAACATCAAATCCTCTGGAGCTCGTGAAACTGAATGATTCTGTTTAATCATAGTGATGAGTAAGTAGACGGGGATTCATTCATGTTGCTTGGTGTCTTTCTCCACAGGTAAAGGGAAATGGTCTGGTTACGGGGCTCGGCCCAGAGGGAAGGGGATAGTGGACCAGTGTTGCCGGCCGGCCGGCTGTGAGCTGTATCACCTGGAGATGTACTGTGCTAAAGCCAAGAGCCAGCAGCAGAGCACCGCGCATCCCTCTACGACGGCCGCGGCCACGCTTCCCACTGCGCACAAAGACGGGGTACGTCACCAACATTCTTCTTCTCAGTGGGTGTAGCTCAGGTGTCCTCCTGAGTATAGAACCGCTTTACCTGTTGGTTTAACTTTCCCCTCATCTCTGTCCTGCAGGCTCAGCAGTTTGAGGCGGTGTTTCACAAGAGACTTCTGGAGCACCTGGGAGCTCCTAACAGCGCTAAGAGGGAGGCTTACAGAACTAAAACCCAGTCTTCCTTTCAAAAGAAGAACAGAGTGTCACCGTCACGCCGGAGGATTAACACACAGAACACGAGCGGTGGACTTCTCTCAGCCTCCAGGAGCCCCCTTCAAAGAACCACATCTAAATCGTGACGTCTTATTTACTTGACTGAATCCAGCTGAGACCACTGAGAACTTCTCTGCTGAAGGAGCACAGTGGTCAAACATCTCTCTGACGCTTCGGGTGGATGTAACACGCAGACACATGCAGGTACTGGATGTCCTCGGCTCCAGGAAGACGTGGACAGCTGGAGTCCTGACACCTCGTCCCGCCTCTGTGGATCTCTCTGAGCTTTGTGGGCTCCAGTGTCCCTGTGTGTGGGGGGGGTGGGGGGGCTCTCACTCTTTTTGCTTTACATGTATATATTACAGTAATAAACCTGCTGGTTACTGATTTAACATTTGAGCCACGAAGCACTTTGCCTTGTTAACCAGCGTTTTCTTTGTCGTGTTTCCGCCACATTTAAAGCAGAATGAATTGTTTTCGGCATCTTAACAGGTCTAAACTAACATGTCTGTGGCTGTGGTAGAATCCATCATCACCTGTTGGCGTACACTGAGCTACAGACTCTCTAAAGACGCCCGTGAAATGCTTGTTCTCTCTCTAGTCTAAATGTCGTATGTGTGAGGTTTGCCACACGCCTGCAGAGAACTTTACTCTGAAAGGCTCTTTCTAACCAGCGTGAACATGTTTCCTGTGAATTATTTATTGAACCCTGACTATAATAAATCTTCCAACACTTCTGAACCTGTGTGGTGGATTCTGTGAGGTGTCCTCGCTCCTGTCCAGCAGAAACATTTGGATTCAACACAACTTAACCCTTTTGTTTTGTCGTTTAGCTTCAGCACAATCATAAATACCTGATTCATATTACTTTGACACGGCTGGCGTTATCTTCTCTTTCTAAGGACTCTGAAGGCCATCGCAGCAGCGCGGCCCGATAAAACCAACTGGGAGCTCTGCTGCCCTCTGTGGCTCTAGAGGAAGAGAAATCCGTTTACTGCCATGTGCTCGGGTAGGAAGATGCTGCTCACAGGCCTTTGTGCAGGCGTGAGTGACGTGGAAGCCAGTGCAGATATGAAGAGTGGAGATGCGCCGTGCTGCAGCATTTGACGGTGGCATCACATATTAGCATCATCTAAAGGTGTGTGTGTGCACCTGGCGTGGGGACGGCAAACAAACAGCTACTGATGCTGTGTAACAGTTTCTGAAAGTAGCAGCGCTCCCTGGCCACAGATAATCTGTGCAGAGTGTTCCCAGTCTAACGCTCCCCCCTCCTGGCCTGACAACCGCAGCTCACTCATGGCCATGAGAATCAGATATGATCAGCAGAGGAGCTCGCATGGGAAGAGATGGGAGTAAATAGCACTATCTGGCCGTGACGCGAGCAGAGCGCTCTCCCCTACTGCCTTATCTGCGGCGAGTGTGGCCAGCTGTTACTATGTGGAGAAGTGGAAACGAGGCCGGGAGCACCGTCCTGCCCGAGGCGGAGCAGCTCGCCCAGTCTGAGCCAGATTAGATGTGATCTGCTTTTGTGGGGAGTGGGGGGGGGCTGTCGTACACAAGAGGAGAAATTGTTAAAGCGCGTACGAGTAATTCAGCATTTTCAGCAGCAGTTCGTCTCGGAGTCTTCAGTCTTCATAAGAAAGAGCTCACTCCAAAACCACATCCAGTCACTGAGGTCAACAAAATGCTTCTATGAAAAACACTCAGTTGAACCAGAGCTGGCTGAAAACATGACTTCACACTCTCCAGCTGTTTCTGTTATGTGAACAGACTGTCAACAGGTCCACCTGCCCCTGACTGCGGGGTTCAGCGAGGCTGCGTCCTATCTCTCTGCCAAGGCTGCTGAAGGATCTGGATGCTGCTGCAGTATCAGCAGGGTCACATCTGCAGCGGTGCAGCTGCACACTCGCTCAAACTGGACCAATAACACAGTGTGACTCTGCTGAGGCGCTGGCAGCATCTCCCATCAGCCGGTATCTGATCCTGTGGAGGTCAAACTGACACCTGAACCACCCAGAGGGAGGAGAAGTGACCCCTACGATGGGGGGATCCGGTGGCTAATCCGTGCAGCGGAAACAGCTCCGTTAGAAACGCCGGGTCTGGTCTCACAGTGAGACGACGTTTGTTCTCAGTCCCTCTCTGTCCTGTGTGTGGACTCTTCTGCTTATCTGCAGCGTTCGTGTGTGATTCAGGGAGTGAGAGGAAAACTGGCCTCCAACCACCCAGCACCTGCTCAGCTTGTTGCTGTCTCACTGAACCGTGACCGGTGTCAACAGGCTGTGTTGGCCCTTCAGTGCCCCCCCCCCACACACACACGCGCGCTAGCGCTAGCATCACCCACTGATTTGCTTTTACAGCTGCTACAGACGACTCTTTTATTCTCTGATGCCTGTTTATTTTCTGTATTTTATCTTTACGTTCTGGTAAATCTGCACACGCTGCTGGATTGTCGGGTTGTGTTGACCTTTGACACGGTTGGGGGTACTTTGTGGGGTGGAGGCGTGTCTCTCGGCCCTCGAGCCTGCACGTTGTGATGGGAGCGGACCGCTCGTCGCTGCGCGTTCTTCTCTGCTTCGTCTTAAACTATGCGGACGATCAAAACAGAAGACGCACACATGCACAGAAATAAGCTCCAATCTCTCCTCGCTGCGTGTTTGGGTACACTGTTAAGATTAGCGAGGATGAAAACACGGCGACCAGGGCAAACATGCAGCAGCTACAGCACGGACACAGAGCCGATCGGGCATCTGCTGTAAAATAAATTAGAAATTAAAGTTAAACAAAGAATTTACGAGATGTTTTCTCCTGTTTTCTGTGAAATCTCTCTTAATCACACACACGATTCACAGAGCAGAGCGTTTCTTTCTGTTCATGAAGAACATTTCTGCAGTTTCCCAGGTGACTTCTTGCACTTTCTGGTTTTGGCAGGTGCCTGCAGACTCTACAATAATCAGCCTCTATTCGCAGTTTGATGCGTCCGTGGAAAAACAATGAAAGGACATAAGATCACATGAGAGCAGCGAACACCACAGAGCTGCTGGTGGATGCGCCCCTGCTGTCTGAAGGGTTCTGATGGGTTCTCCAACATCTAGCTTCAGCATTATGTGAGGTTTATCTCTGATGTGCTCTGTGTGGTGATTTTGTGCCACAGATAAGATGAAACACTGAGATTTGGAACAAGGACTTTGTGATTAGTGCTTGTCTGTGACCCGTTTCTCCAGCGTGTCCAGACTGTGCGGCTCTGGGTGACGTCCTGATGTTGTCTATCACAGTTTGAGTGACAGGCAGGAACACATCCGCCTGAACAGATATGACGTTATCACAACCGCATCATTTGAAGATAACTTGTTTTATATCTTATGTGAGTATTTGTGAAGTTGTTGAAGTTTGCACCAGTGTGAATTCTTCTCCTGGTGGTGCCCTCTAGCGGCTGGGAAGTGTGTTACACCCAGTGATGTATGTTGACTGAACCCTCCACTTTTAGCTGTGCTGTCAGAGTGAGGATATTATCACACCGAAGCTTCGACTGTGTCCTTCAGAAGGAAAAATAAAAGCTATGAAATTGATGAAGCTGATATCAGGCTGCGCATTGTGTAACATACTGTACGATAAAGATTATGTGGCTGATGTGACCTACTCCAGTTTGGTTATCAGTCAAACGACAGACTTACAGTACGAGTCTCTGATATGAAGTCTTTACTTTGCTTGGCAGACGCTTTCATCCAAAGCGACTTACAGGGAGCTAGCGCTGGGTGTCTGGCTCAGGAACACACCTGGTAGACAGGGGTTTGAACCTGCAACCTTCTGTACTCCAGTCTGACGCTTAGCACATTGAGCTACCAGGCCACCTGTAGTCTCTGCAGTTATAAGTGAGAACTGTGTCATATGTACTGTTTACATGTGAAAGCTCCTGGATCACAGCTTCACTAGATGGCCCCAGTGTTCAGTGCTGTCCGACCACTGTCCTAACGCAGGACAGGAGCCAGGGACCAGAACCAGAGTGTCTAGACTGTGCAGCAGGAGCCCACAGTGCACCAACATCCTCCTCACTTACTGCTTCACATAATGTCATACATCCTGCTGATAGACCTGTGAAAGTCAACCGCATTAAAGGTTATTTGTTGCTTAAGCACATAACAAACCGTATCATCACACACACACACACACACACACGTGGTTTCTGGAAAAGGGAACAGAATTCAAGGAAGAGCAATAAAAGCTGATCAACCTTTCAGGTCAGTTCAGAGTCCGCGGAGATTAAAAGCATTAAATGGGCTGATGCCATGGCTGGGACCAGTTCTACACTGGTACCGGTTCCTGTGCTGACGTGTGAATGTCTTCAGTGATCGGAGGAAGTGTGAACTAACGGAAGGCTCGTAGATCAGAGCCTGTTCCCCTGCACACATCGTCTCCTGCTCGCTGCATCGTTCTGCGGATCCCCCCCACACAACCCAAACCCACATCCTGCTGCTGTGTTCTGAGTCCACAGCACTGTTACAGTGAACTCGTCTGGCTGGGAGCATGTTTGGGTCGAGTAGCTCTCCTGTTTACTTTATGCAAAGTGTGTCAGACGGTAGTAAAGACATGACAACGTGCAGGAGGAAAAGGAAAAGTGCAGCACTAACTTTGACTCCTTACACTTCTCATTGCTCGTTTCATGGACGTGTGTGTGTGTCAGTCTCAGTTCCTCCAAAGTAAGAGAGAACGGGACTCTGTCACTGTGTTGCTGCGCTGAGCATCACTGTTTGAGAGAAGGTGTCGTGCAGTGAGACCCAGTTTACGTGTTATCACTCATTCTTCTTCTTCTAAATATGACGCGTGATTACTCATCATTCGTTTTAGTTACCATGGCGATACTGACCTGTGGGACGGCGTGTGTCGTTTCAGTGTCACCGCCTGAGCCCGTTTATGATGCTGTTTCTAACATCAGAGCAGAGAAGAGAATGATGTTTATAATAATGTGTAGATGTACAGGTCCCAGGATCTTAGAGACGGCTGAGACTGAAGGCTGGTGACACAACCAGAGTCTGGTTTGTGGACTGAATATTAATCATTATCCAAACAGGTTTCAGAAAGCTGATGAACAGGTTTCCCTGCACAAACGGCCACATGAACACACCCGCGCCGCGTCGTCTGTGTCGCTGTTCTCTGTGGTAAAACTGAAAGAGGAAATCCCAGACTGAGACTGAAGTCCATCCACCGCAGGCTACAAGAGGAGCGCTTCTTCACACATGTGCACTTGTCTCTTCACTGCCGCTAACGGCGAGAGGTCGGAGAAGGGAATAAAGTCAGGTATGTCGGCACGCTGAGCCTGGATCCTGGGGGGAAAAGAACACTGCTCTCGTTCAGCCGGGACAAATGGAGAAGACGTCACAGCAAACACAGGTGTGTGTGTGTGTGTGTGTGTGTGTGTGTGTGTCGCTCCTTTCTTAAACTGTGCTGCTTGTGTTTCTGATTCAAATCTGCACCTCATGCTGCTATTTCCTCATGTGAGGAATTCCCCTGACACTTTGAGGCACTTTGCCCAAGATTGAATTCAGTGTTGGAAGATCAGGGTGCAGCGCTACCTTCAGTGACAATGAGGAAATCAGAGAGAAAAGTGTAACCCTCTGAGAAACTGAAGCTTCCTGTGAGAATCACATGACTGGAGGAAAAGAGAACTTTGATCTGAACGTTTGCTTCCTGTGGTAAAGCCGATTCTGATGTTGATTCTTGGGGGAGGGTTCAGTTTAGTCAGTGGATGGAAAGTCTGCTTGGCTGTTGCAACATCCCGAACCTGTGGCTGGAGGGTGTCTGTGCAGCAACACGTCACTTTATTGTGTTAAGATAAGAAACGACTTTTCAGCCCCACACTGGTTCAGAAAACTGAAAACGATTATTGTTAATATTAATATTATTACTACACCTTTAAGTAACTGTGAGTGACACAAAATCCTTTTTACTCCATTGCTCTTTCTAACAACTGTGGATTTAGTTGCTTCGAATATTAGCTATTATATATATTTGCATAGATGTAGGAATATATCTATAGCACCCGGCAATAAATCGCGTCGGGTTTTAGTTTGGCCTGTGTCTGGCAGGATAGAAGTCCAGGTGGGACATTTGGAAAAGCAGTGTTTGTCCACTCCGTAGGTTCCAGTGAGATTGAAAAACCTTCAGTTTCTCTGCATTATGAAAGTTTGGACCCAAACAACACACAGATTCTGCTGATGTGTTACTAAATCAGAGACAATGATCCTTTAACACAGAGCATGATACGTGTTTCTCCTGTAACTACAGGGGGTGGGATAAAAGAAACCGGAGCTCAGATGAGCCTTTTCACTGTCAGGGCCAGAGGGGCTGCTGCATTAAGACACTTATCCATGTGTCTGTGTTAAGTTAAAACTCACAATCTTGTCTACATAGAGCCCCTGAATTAAATATAACTCCCAAAGGTAAGTATAATACAAACACAATACGACCTGGACTAAACAGAAACACTCTAAATAAGTGTGTGTGTGTGTGTGTGTTTCTGCGTGTGTGTGTGTGTGCGTGTGTGTGCGTGTGTGTGCGTGTGCGTGTGCGTGTGTGTGTGTGTGCGTGTGTGTGTGTGTGTGTGTGTGTAGATCACCTTGTAAG
>JAUMHJ010049755.1:0-14299 GCA_032361105.1 Microctenopoma lineatum
AAGCGCGTGCGAGTGTGCGGAGGGCTTCTGTTACCCTTACTTCTGAGCGTCGGTAGCGTGCTCCAGTCTCTGGGCCGTAGGCAATCAAAAACACGGCATCACAGTACATGTCAACCCATGCGGTTATCCCTGACCTCCAGTCTCTTTCACTCTCCTGTGAAACAGGCAGGTAGGAAGTAATGTTCCAAGGGAAAGGACTTAAAATACTTAACTTAAATATGACCATACAACTTAACAATTTAAATAAAATTATTATATATATTAACTCAGTGTACTGCAAGTATAACATAAAATATATAAAATCAATAGAATATACTAAATAATGTATACAATAACTAAGGTTACACTTCTACTACAAGGAGAGGCCTGGTAGCTCAATGGGTTAAGCGTCAGACTGGGATGCCGAAGGTTGTGGGTTCGAACCCTGTCTGACTCCTAATCCATCCCCTACCAGGTGTGTCCCTGAGCCCGACACCCAACGCTAGCTCCCTGTAAGTAGCTCTGGATAAAAGCGTCTGCCAAGCAAAGTAAAGTAAAGTAAAGGAGAGCTACGACATGCGTCTGCGCCACAGACCGTGCGGGGTCGGAGAGGGGGTGCTGGCTGCAGGTCTCTGCTGGCGCCGGGGCTACACCAGGATTTAAAGTCAGTTAAAGTAGAAATGTTCCAAACACAAAGCCGCTGACACGTGTCCACACCGCGGAGGACATGAAATGACCCTCTGACGTCACAGCTTCTAACAGCTGCAGCCAGGGGCGCTGCAAGGGTCTCCGTAAGCGGCGCCTCTGGCTGCAGCTGCTCTGTGTTTCCAAACAGCAAACAGCAGTGACTTGTTGGAAGCCGGTGTTGGATGAGTTGTGATAGAAACGAAGAATGAGTATCAACGTATTTTACAACGGTGGTAACTACACACTGTTTCTGATTCTTATTGGACAGTCAACCTCTGCAGCATCTCATAAGACAAAGACAAAAGAAACAGTCAATTCTACTTTATATTCACCTCTCACACCTTCATGTTGTTATTGTCCACAACATTGGTTTTTGTCTGTATTTTTTAGTGACACGATTCTTTTATAGGAACAAAAAACTAATTACCGCTCTGACATGTACTAAACCATGTTTTTGAATTTTTGACTAAAATATCACTTGAAACTTAAACCTGATATAAATGGGGGCACGCTATTCTGAACACAGTTTTCAGAAAGGTGAGATTTAACCTAATGAGATGAGATCTATGGTCACTGAGACCAGTTCATTTTTCCTCTCTCCTCGTCAGGTCAAAGACTCAAAGGCCAGGGTCAAAAAACCTTTTCATTCTCAGACTCCTCCACTCCTTTAATTTCATTTCTCACACAGTGAAAGTAAGTTTCTATTTTTCTGTGAATGAGAAGTGAAAGTGAAATCTCCCAGAGGCTGTTGTTCAGGTTTTTTTAGTTTATGTTTCTAATCGTTTACTGCAGCGAATCAAAACGACATGTGTCAGTTTCTGGGTTTTCAGATGTTGCAACACTCGACTTGTCCAAAAGATGGAGACAAAGAGTTTCAGGGAAACGTGGATTGTTTTATTCTGCTTCAGGCTGGAAGGACCAAAGAGATCTGATCCCAGTTTTCACACAAATGTGATTCAATTTAATGGAAACTCACTTTAAAACATGTGTCTGTGTGAATGTGATCAGGCTGTTTTACTTCAAATGCTGGTTAAATCTAAATCAGTCCAGGTGAAGCCTCTAACAAAGTGGCTGTTCTGGTGGCAGGATCCGTGGAAACTGGTGATCAGGCCCAAATTCACGTTGGCTCCGTGTCACTGCGGCTGATCTAAGGAGGCTGAGTGTTGGAAGGAGCTCTGTGAGAGTTCAACAACACGTCGCATCAAGTGACCAAACAAGCAAACACGATGCTTTTCGTGTGATCGTGCGGGATCATGCAGCTGCTGATTCGTGAAGCCTGAAGCTGAAGAGATTTTCCCAGAGACAGAAGAATTCTTCTTCTGCACGTGCTGAGCTCATGTTCTGGACCTCTGGACAAGCGTATATGGCACGTCATAATGTTAGGTCATGTAAATAATAAGCTTTGCGTTCATTAAAACAAGCTGCACCGGGACCAGTGGGAAAAGCCCAGATGTTCACTGGGCGTGAGACAGAAGCTGGGAACGCGCAGATATGAAGTCTCCTTCTATTTGCTCTGTTTGTTGATTCACCTTAAACTAATCTTTACAGGAATATAAGTCACTGGTCCAGAGTGTGGTATCTGATGAGGTGGCCCAGTTCCCTGCGTGTGCTGATAGCCAGGCCAAAGGATGACCTCTGCCTCGCTTTCGCTCTGACTCACGGAGTGTTTATTATCGTAGCAATGAGTGTTTGAACAATGTGCGTGACGACAGCACGAATCCCCTCGTGTGAGAAGTGTAAACACGAGACTTCAACAAGTGCAAACAGGAACGGGAGCTTCTGGAAACTGTTGGAAAACGATGCGCAGCATTCTTTGAATACAGGACAAAAATATCCGATCGTGGTCATGTATGTAAATTATGCATTTACATAATGGAGATAAATTGTAAATTCCAAGTCTACACTGAAGACGCAGGCCTCCACAGAATATTCCCCTTAGATCAGGCTCAGCACAGAGGAGCTCGATAAAAAGCTCTGTGGAGACACCTGAGCGTCGTCTGCTGGTTCCACAGCTGGTAAAATACGTAAAATACGTCTTAGGAGGTGTCGGGCTGCGATGGTTCACGGAGCAGGGACAGTGACTATAATGGACAAAGACGCTGAGTGTGGAACTGAGGAAGACTTCAGGAGGAGGAGAGTCATGGATGTAGAGACGGAGGCGTGGTGTGACAGCAGGGTGTAGGGACTCTGTGGCGACTCATACAGGGAGGACGTCAAGTGCAAATCAAAAGTGAATGTACGGACGATGTGAGGAATGCTGTTAAACTACCAGTGGTGGGTTTTAATGGCAGTGTCACACACCTAGTTGCTACCACTGGTCTCACAGATTCGGATCGTTGGATGTGGTCCAGCTTTGTGTCACAGTGATTTTAGTGGCTGGACACTGACATGCACACGCTTCCATACACGACGCTCCAGGAAGTGTCTTTCATTCGTGTTTATCTTTCACCGTGGCGTTCGCTTTAGGAAGTGGATTTGCATGCTGTTAATAATCTGTAAGATTCCCCCAAGTACCCAAAGCAGTTTAGGTTGGCGCCATTGAGTTTCCTGGTTTGCATGATATTCCAGGATACGTCTTTACTCATTACATGTGCATTTACAAAGCAAATCTTTCTGCTGAACTGCATCTATGTTTAGCTTGATTTGAATATCCACGTAAACCTCTCACTTCCTGCTTCTTCGTTAGCAAACATGGTGCACGTGTACTCCCCAGATGAGCTGTCCTCGCCTGGTTTAGCATATAAAACTGGATACAGATGAAAATGTCTTCTTGTTAAACTCCAGAAAGTCCCCATGTCACCGTTCCCTGAACGTCTTCCAGTTCTTGTAAAGTAGCTGACCAGTACTGACATGAAGTCCAGTGGTTGAGCAGGTTAAGGTCAGTTAAGCTCTAGTCCATTCAGGAAGAGCAGTTTCATTCATGCTCAGTCCCGTTCATGCGCCTGTAGCTTTGGTCTTGTTGCAGTATTCAGTTGATTAGTTTCATCTGGTTTCATAAATGTAGCTGGGTGTCATCTGAGTGGAAGTTTATAGAGTGTTTCCTGATAATATTACCCAGTGAAAACATGTGTAAAGTAAAAGAATTGGTCCAAGCACAGAACCTTGAGGAACTCCATGAAGGATCTATCTGATAGGTAAGATTTAAACCAGCCTAGTGGTGTTCCTTTAATCCCAGTGACATGTTCCAGTCTGTTTATTAAAATCTTCTGATCTATAGTGTCGAACGCAGCACTAAGATCTAACAGGACGAGTCCTTACAGTACTGTGCAGATGTTTTAAACACTAATACCCTGATGTTGTTGGGTAATGGTTAAAATCATCATCTTATCAAACCTTTGCACATTACTGCATGTTTTTGCCTTTAGGCAGATTCTTTGAGCAACACTTCATAGAGCAGAGCAACCACTGCCGCTCCACATCCACGTACCCCCAGAGAGCCCAGAAGATGCCAGGACCTGACTCAGCTTTAGTCATCCCCACGTGTGTGCCATGCCTGAACAAATCACGCTCACTGCACGTTCTTGAAGAGTGACTCCCCAGAGACATACTGATTAAAACGGACTGTATTTCAATAGATGAAATATGTGCACGTATATAAACCACTTAATAACATAAACATGTCCTGGTCAAATAAAGGCAGGGGGTTCTCAGTCAACACTGCTGGCGCAAAAACTAAGTAAATACTGTAAGTGGGAGCAACTCTTTACCTGCGAGTGACTCAGTCCATATTTCACCGGGTTCTACACAGACCTGAGTTTTTACACATTTCAACCGCATGTGACGCATTGTGTTGGCCGACATCGAAGGTAAACAGCCGCATTCTATCGTGGTCTGGTTGATTCAAACATTGTAGTCTGTCGGCCTAATCAGGGACCGCGGGTTCAGGGTTCTTCCTGCCTCTGTCTTTACTTCTGTTGGAATGACGCATATATGTGTCACAAGAATTCTTCATTAGTGGGAAACTTTGCATGGACTTGGTCCGGGGATGAATTATGTGTTTATGATTGTTAATAAGGGCAGATTGAGTTTCTGTGTTTACTAAGCACCACATGTTGAGGAAGAGATCGTGTTTGCGCATCTGTTCGATCTGAACGTGAAGTTCCCTTCTCGTGGTGGTTTCAGATTGAGCCAGACATGAGTGCATATCTGTGACAAGCCTTTACACTTACATCCTGGTGATAAACCTGCAGTGGAGCAAGATAAACTGAAACGTACAGCCAGTCACGAACAGTCATTAACGAGATGTTCTAATCATGCATATGTCATCTCAGGACTAGTAACAGACAAGGAAAAAAACAAAGGTTGACTGACATCATTTTACATCAACGCTCTTCTTTCAACTTCACTATGCAGACTTTGCTACATTTGCTGTTGGTTTTACTGCTCAGCGTTTCACTGAGCTTCACTTTCAGTTCACAAAATAACGTCGAAGCTTGTCTTTCACTGGTAGAAGAATACAAAATGAAACCTTGAACTGTCCTGTACTAATTAGGGCGCAATATCAACATTAGCTGTGTTTATATATTTTAGCCTGAGCCAAGAACTGAAGTTAAAACAATTGACAGACTGGAACCGCCTGATTATCAGGATGTGTCAGCATCTCATGTGCATTTACTTTCAGAGGCCCCAGTTCCTTGAATTGACTAGAACACAAATAGCATTTTAAGAAACACTTCACAGTTTGGATGCAAATTCTTGTTTTAACTCATGAAGTTAAAACAAGAAACAGCACATTGTGTGAAAGACACAATTAAGGTTGAGTTTTGGTAAATGATCCACCCGAACCACACTTAATTAAAAATATTCCTTCTTGTGGTTAGAAATGTGGAAGGGATATCCCCGGTTTCTGTTCCTTTTGGCTCCGTAATAGTGACTTTGCAGCCTCATGCGCTAAACACTGCGCCACAGGAAGGGATTAACATCAGTACACTTGGCTGGATTAACAAGTCAGAGGACTTTCCCAGAGTCCAGTGTGGAACTGGTTGGTCTTTTTATAACCACAAGCACGTGTCATGTTGAGGAAGCTGTTATTTTAGGACGTGACCTTGACATTTTTACAAAACCTAACCTCCTGGTACCAAAAGCCTAATAATTAATACAGACGCGTGCTGCCATGGAAACGCTCATATGACGGGGTAGAGACACACAGCGTAGGCCTATAGGGTTGTCCGAGGACGCGGGATGTGTGCTGTTGGTGGAGATTGAGCTAAACAACAGTTGTGCTGCTGCTGCTCTGGTTTGTTTCCAGGGTGCAGTTGCTGTTTTTTGTGCCTGTTTTTCTCTTTTCTCTCCTCATTCCACTGCCAACCAGTCGAGGACGCCAACCCTGAGTCTGGTTCTGCAGGAGGTTTACTATATTAAAGGTCTTTTTTCTGTCTCCTGCTGACAGTGCATTTATTAAGTAATTTTACATCGTTGTATTGTTATATTCTGTTGTAATTATTTGTTTGTATTAATAAACTGGATTAAACTGAATATTACTTCCTTCAGCAAAGAGACTAAAATTAGAGCAAAAATAGCTTCAAATTACTATAACTGATGTTGCGTAACTGCTGGGGTGTAAAAAGTGATGAATCACAACAACGTTTTGGAGGCACACTGGGTTAAGTGTGAGTTTATGACCCCACCCAAGTAGGGCTGGGTTTCTAAAAGGAAGGTGTCGCTCTCTGCATATCTGTAAATGTAACAAAGGGTGTTACTGGAAGTGTCTGTGTTTAAATAATACATAAAATAGGTAAAGTACTTCTGAAGTACTCTGAGAATGTGGCTTTTTAGTTCCTTGAACTCTTGTCTTTACCATATGTCCTAAAGTCCCTTAGTGTCTTCAGGGAAGTACGTGGTGCATCTGACACCACCCAGTGCTTCACTATTCATCATCAGACAAAGGACATGTTCAAAATATTTTCCACAGGCATCATGCTGTGTTGTCACATGTCACACAACTTCAGAGTTTGATAACTTTAAATGAAATGAGCTTCTTTCTGACATAGTACCTTAACTTAATGTAAAACCATCAGTATACAAATAACTTAAAACATGACTTAAATAATCTGCGTGATAAAAATACAAGACTGGACGACCTCTATGCAACAGACGACCGTTGGTTCCGTTATCAAACTACACATTTACCATCATTTACATCACACAGAAATGTTTTATTTATTAACACAAAAGCGGTCTGGTAGCCCCGTCTGACTCCTAGTCCATCCTCTGCAAGGTGTGTCCCTGAGCTAGACACCCAGCGCTATCTCCTTGTAAGTCGACTTGGATAAAAGAGACTGACAAGTAAAGATTCGTCTGGTTGCTGACAGCAGTTACACTAATCACTGTACGACACGTAGCCGTTAGTATTTATCCTGTAGCTGCTGGTCTCTTCTCACTCCATCAGGAACATGTGTAAAAAAATTATGTTCCTTATGTTAGAGTCTAATCTGCAGAAAGTAAAAACACCCTGTATGCATTTCTCAGCTGACCTGGCTGCTAAGAGTAGTTCAGTTGGAGTTTTTCCTTTGTGATAGCATCACATCCTTTAGATGTATCGCTATCTATTCCACATTTTCTGTTACAGTAAATGTGTTCTTCATGGAATTTTTCCCAGAACTGGCCACACATGCCCAGTT
Source organism: Microctenopoma lineatum (assembly GCA_032361105.1). NCBI lineage: Eukaryota > Metazoa > Chordata > Actinopteri > Anabantiformes > Anabantidae > Microctenopoma > Microctenopoma lineatum. Next base: position 7,287 of record JAUMHJ010049755.1, read on the forward strand.
GAGACGTGGACAGTTTGGTCCAGTTTGGTAGCATTGCCTCAGTTTACATTTGTCACCGTTAGACGTGTGACATCACAGATGAGTCAGTGTGTCTTCCCGTCACACACAGTTGACCTGAAAATCAATATTTCCTGACTATTTCCTGACATCTGAGACTTCCTTAGGATTACCTGGAACTACAAAGTCTTGGATGGCATGTAGCACGTAGCACGTAGCAAAAAACTGCTGCATCATTGTGAAACCAGCCAAATTATTATTATTATTCCTCTTTTTCATTCAGTTTCTTTGCTGGCACCATTCAGACCCAAATGCATCATCACTTAATGACGCTTAACTCACATGCTGCTTGTTCTCACTTCATCTCTGCACAGTAAAAAAACGAAACGTGAGCTCTGAGCCCGCGCGCCCCAGCAGACTGGTCCTGACCAACACTGTGTGGAGTTTAACCTTCACACTGACGTTTAACTCTGCTGTTAGAGCTGGTTCATTCCTCATAGAGTTGTAAATATATCTAGGTTAAACTAGGGTACCTCTGAAATACTGACGGCCCATTTCTTACTGTGTAATATCTGGCTAGCTGTGGGTAAACCCCCCCTCTCAGTGATATAAGTGGCATTTCCTGGTAAAAGAAAACTGACCTCTTCTCTTGCTGGCAGCTCATGAAGTACAAGAATCTGCTGAGTTCTCACAGAGCTTGTGTAAGTTGTGACTTTTGCAGAGAAATCTTCTGACTCAGTTTCTCAAACAAGATAAACAAAACTGTTCGAGCAGGAGCGTCTGCTATTATCGGTTCAGTTTATCACGGACGTTGTTGCTGATTTGATTACAAAATGTTTTCATCCCACGCAGTCTCTGTTGTTGTCTGGTCCCATTTCAGGGCCAATTATCTTCACAAGCCTAAGTTTGAATGGACAAGTTCCTCTGCAGTCCCAGAATTAGAACCAAAAAGATTTAATTGCACTGTAAAAATATATATTTAAATCTTTCTATCCACTGAAGATATTGTAAACTGCGCTGAAGCCTCGACTTCAAGTGCTCTAGCATTCCTGTAAAAGAGAAGTTTCCTCCCAGTGAAACTACAGGTGAACCAGTGGGGGTTTGTTTGTGCACCCTTTGGACCTTACGTGACTTGTTCCATATTTAAATACCTTTTTAAATTCCTTATCATTGTTTTTTATCCGAGCTGTCACCACTTGAGTTTGACAGATGTTTTTAAGCAGAATGGGAAAAAAAACATCTGACAGCAGTAATATTTCTGAGACCTACCTCACTCTCTGGCTTCGCCTCTCTTTCTGTTTGCATTAGATGTTTTAAATTACACAAGCACTTTTGGGAAGCCCTGTGTTCTGGTGTGCACCATGACGTAACACGTCGCATGTGTGTTCATAGATGGAAGTGTGCAGGGGTTCAGCCTGCACCAGGTCCAGCACTCTCGGCGATGGGGAGTTCAGGTGCCTGTGCACATCAAAGGGTATTAAAAAAAATCTTTTTATGCTTTTTTTTCCCTCAGATTGTACAATGCTAAGTGTCTTTACAGTTCATGCAAGGGGTTTCCTGACTGACAACACAACAGAAACTGTATAATCTCACCTGACAGAAACCAACAACTACTGTTTTTAAACTTTACTTTACGTTACTTTGCTTGGCAGATGCTTTTATCCAAAGCGACTTACAGGGAGCTAGTGCTGGGTGTCTGGTTCAGGGACACACCTGGTAGAGGACGAACTAGGAGTCAGGCGGGGTTTCAAACTTGCCATCTTCTGCATCCCTGTCTGACACTTAACCCATTGGGCTACCAGACCACCAAACCACAGCTTTTAAGTCATCCGTCCATCTAACCCACTTCAGACAGAAAAATGTGTTCAATAAAACAACCAACAAACTGTATAAACAAGTCAATTCTGATGTCAGGCATGCTGATAAAAAAACATTTCAGTGCTGAGTCATCTTTCTGTGGCGTGAAAGTGAGTGTTTCAGGGAAATATTCTGTGGCAAAATTATTTTCTTTGCAAACCCAAAGGTTATTGACCTTGTCTGTCAGCAACATTGCACACCGAAAGTTTCCTGTATGTCCCACAATTAGATGACCCAGTTGTTTTCTGTGTTGTCTCATCTGCAGATGACTCTTGTAGAAACAACATTACGCAGTGTGATTATTTTATCTATGTCCCAAAGTGGTTTTTCCACTGTGTGCAACCTATTTGCAGCAGCAAATATACAGTCCAATACTACTATTTCAACATTATTATCTAACAATTATCTTTCTAAACATCTCAACTGCAATCACAGACTTTTCCCAACAACCTGAACAGTCTGTGAACATTCTCTCAGCTTAAATGTCAGATTACATGTGTCTGAAAATAAAAACAAATATAGACTTGTAGTACAACACCCGATTGTGTGTACTTGCAGTTCTCATTCATTCAAAAATATGTCACGCCACAAATCTGTTTTTTTTTTTGTGGGCACTCTGGCTTGACCTCTTTCTTCCCTCATGAAATATCACTAATGAACAACTGACTGCTGCTGCTATATGGACACAAACTGCACACACACACACACACGCACACACACACACACACACACACACACTGTTTTGTCTTTCTGTCTTGTTATATTGTCCTTTAATGATTTTTTCATGTACTTGTTTTCTGTCTGTTCTGTCCTAGAGAAGCTACAAACGACCAGAAGCAAATTCCTTGAATGTGCAACACACTTGGCGAATGAAGCTGATTCTGATTCTGACATAGGTAAGTCCACACAGAAATAATTCCTGGGACCACAGATGACACAGCCCTTCAGTACAGCGCTGCCGATGTTAGATTTGAGTCTATATGCTTTTTTAACTGGTACAGGCAAGTGAGAACACGTCACCTCAACCTTACCTTAAAGTCTTTAAGTCTTTTACTGGTTTAGCCCCGCCCTATTCATCTGATCTCTTAAAATCCTACATCCCATCTCGCTCTCTTAGCTCCACAGACCAAAGACTTCTACGTGTACCAGTGTGCTTTCTCTGTTGTGGCTGCAAAGTTCACATGAACTTTGAACTTGCTCCATTTGCTTTATTTTGTGCAATCACTACATCAGAATCAGATTGACGGGAAACTAAGCCTTTCTGACAAACCCATAAAACTCCACTCTTTCATTCTGTGTCTCCTTTGTTCTTCTGTTATGTTTGGTGTTGATTTTTGGAGGGGAATCATTCATGTGTTGTTCAGTCGCGTGGGAAATATTTCTGGGAGTTTAGTGATAAACATGCAGAACTTAAACCTCAGAGAGTCAACAATGTGTCACTTCATTGCTCATCAATGGGACTGTTCAGTTTTACATTTGATTTCCATGCGAGCAATCAGCATTACATTTTAAAGGTCATTCTTTAGTTTTGAAATAATGAAACCTGGATTGACAAATCAAGCCCCCTAATTTGAAGAATTCAATCTTCATTTTATCTGAGAAAAGCTTGAGATAAAGACAAGAATATTTGTTCCTCTGACACTGGGTAATTAACCTCCTAGGACCTGGCGTCCACCTATGTGGACATCACATCTTCCTGTTAGCAGAACTTTATAAAAAGCTGTTGATCAAAGACACAGTTGTTGTTTCTCATTTAGCTTTTGTTCTCAGGACAAATGTTGAGTTTTGCATCATTACTTCATAGTGTTTTACCAAAAATAAATGATGTCATATGTGAACATTATTTTTCTGGGAAACTACATCAGGTAAACAGATGATTCTTTTTTTTACATTCGTCAGGTCTCAGTTAGCTCAAATAGCAAAGAGAAATTAAAAATGCATGAAAAAGAGTTCGGGTCTTAGGAGGTTAAAACAAAGAATAAAAGCCAACAAGTTAAAAATTAAGTTTGGGTTCTGTGTGCATATAAATCCTAAACAAGAGTATTGAGCCTGGGGGAACAACACCTGTCATGTAAACACTATCTCCTTAAAATAATGTTTGTATAAGACGAAACAGGACATGTCCTGATTACATTTCTGTTACCGTAATGATTGTCGTGTTTTTTCTAACATGCTCATAAAAAGTAGTTTAAACATGTTTTAAAAATCTTTGTTGTGAATTCTTATCAAATAGGGCAACTTGTCTTAGGTTAAGTGTATGTTGAAATACATTATTAAGGCACGTTCATTAAACCTTTTATTAAAACTTTACAAAAATGGCACTTTTGAAACTTACATTAGTACAAAAAATATATAGATTTCTTTGTACATATATATAGAGATACGGAGCTCCACAGGGTTCCGTGCTTGGACCAATTCTATTTTCACCACACATGACTCCTTTAGACAATATTATAAGGAAACACTCTATGTTGTGTTCTGGTGCTATTTAAATAAAGTTGAATTGAACATATTCCAAAAAGACAAAATTACTACTCACTAGTTTAATGTACTCTTAAGGTTTGTCCTTGAATACACTCTTAGTAATGATATACTATACTATATGCATACTGTTAATATCTACAAGTACAAATATACTAATAACAGTTTTGACTTGCTGTATTTTCTGAAACTTTAATAAAATAATGGATTTGTTTCTTGGGCAGCTATAGTTCAGCACTGGCTTGTGCACATATGACTTATTGTTTTACCAGTTGAATTAGATTCAGCTAAAATGAAAAAACTATTGATTTGCATGTGTTTGTGGGAAAGTGGTTCAGGTGCTAAAGGCTTAACTTCACTTAACCAAACAGACTCTCTGCAGTAGAAGAGAGAAACAAAACGTTTTTGCTTTTAACTTCCAAACTAAGTTTGCCGTTTGTGGAGAAATGAGCATTTTTGTGCTCATATACCAAAAATGCATCTCCACTATGTTCTACAGACGGCAAGACCTCCTGACAGGCCCACTTATGTAGATCTGGTCTAATGTTTATACAGTATTTACAGTTCGGGGCTTCAGATCCAGCACTGGGATGTTCAGCTAGATTAATGGAGACTCTTAAAATGTCATCAGTGATTAACATCAATAAAGCAGCTGCCACTAGTTATATTAGAAATCATTTTATTTTAACGTTGTGATAAAAAGCAGCCACACATGTCTCATATAAATAGTCAAATAAATTAAAAGTTCAATGTTGAGCAGCAACATGAAGTGAAATGAGCAGGACTGCCTGCGTGGTGAACTACAGGTACGGGACGAGGTAGATACACTCTTTGTGTTGTCTGGAGGTAACGCTGGGGCTTTGACTCCCAGATGTTGAACTCACAGAAGTGTTTTCTTTTATGGACTCAGCTATGGCACCGAGCAAACATATGATCGCATGAACGTGCACATGTAAATCGTCTTACCTGAGTTAAACAGGTAAGAAAAGAGATAATTGCAAGATTTATTACTGGAGGTTTAGTTAAACAGGACAGCAGGGTAGACATTCCTTAGCAGTAACAGTAGAGTACGTTTGTAGTACTATTTAACTCAACAATTAGTGAAACACAACGTGTTCGTACGTTCACTAGTGCAGCAAATTATAAAAAGGACAAAACAAGTGTCTATTCTAACAACAGTGAATTTGCAGCTGTAACAAGTAAGTTTCTGCCTCAAACATCCACCTCGTTCCCGATGAAGCAAAGCTCCCTCAGGTTCGAGTCGATCCTCTGCAGCTTGTTGTGCAGCCTGGTGCCGGCCTGCTGTTCTCCTACTTTTTTCACTACTTCTATAAACTGTCTGATCTGACTCGCTGTGGCAGAGGAGACCCAGTCACTGATCTGTTTCTGAAGTCCTGAGGCTTCCGTAGGATTTCTGTGAAGCCTGTGGAGGATCTGACGAAGCCTCTTGGCGCTGATTTGATGGCGAGCAAAGAAAGCCGGGAGGATTTCTTTCAGGTAGTCGGCTCCATCTGCAGGAAACACATTTTCATTTAGAAACCGATAGGGAAACAAACAGAGGTGTGGATTTGACAGCAGGCCAAGAAAATGATAAGCAGCCAGATAATAGCTGTTGTTCTGACTGAAAATAAAACTTGAGTACGTGGGATTCAGTGCTCAGTGTTGAGTTTCATGGTAAAGCTCAGCTGAACTCAGCCCTGCAGACTCAGGTGAAGTTTGTGGGTTCAGTTTAATGTGGAGCACAGAGAATTATTTTGTGTTAACTGATGGTTGCTGTTGCCTGAAGACTTTGGACGGACCTGCTGCTGCAGTTTGCTTGAGCTCTCCTACGTGTGACGGAGATGTGCTTTTCTTTCAAAATGATTCAGATGTAATAAAACATTTGAAGACAGCGAGCCTTGTAAGGTGACCTGAGCTTTTGTTTGTTGATGATAGGACTCTTTCGGGCTTCAGGGTGAACGCATGGACGAGCGTCTTACCTCGGGATGTGAGGCTGTCACAGTTGGCGCACACGCTGTCGTGCCAGGTGGAGCCTTTCAGCAGCTGCGTCTGTCCCGGAGCGTGACAGCTCTGGTGCACTGTGCAGTTCTGCTGAGCAGAGACGGTGTCGGAGTAGCTGCCGTTGGGACAGACCTGGCACATCGTGTCATTGTCTGGTGTCCCTGCAGGAGACGGGAGCATTTTACATAACGAACAGAAAATCTCCTAAACGTTGTTGTGTGGAGGAGACATGGAGACACAGAGATGCTGCAGAGGAGGCTGAGGCTCGTGCTGAACAGTGTGTAGTTACCACCGTTGGCCTCTGCGTGGCAGTAAACCACTATTTAAATACGTTGATACTCATTCTTCTCGTTTCTATCACAACTCATCCATCACCGACTTCACACAACACGAGTCAGTGTTGTTTTCTCCTTGGAAACACAAAGCAGCTGCAGCTGTCAGAAGCTGTGACGTCAGAGGGTCATTTAGTGTCCTCCGCGGTGTGGACACGTGTCAGCGGCTTTGTGTTTGGAGCATTTCTACTTTAACTGACTTTAAATCCCGGTGTAGCCCCTGCGCCAGCAGAGAGCAGCCTACCTGCAGCCAGCACCCCCTCTCCGACCCCGCACGGTCTGTGGCGCAGACACATCTCGTAGCTCTTCTTGTAGTAGAAGCCCTCCGCACACTCGCACGCGCAG
>JAUMHJ010049756.1:0-14228 GCA_032361105.1 Microctenopoma lineatum
GGGATGGGTTAAATGCAGAAGAACACATTTCACTGCAGGTTGTACACTGTATAAGATTGTATGTGACAAATAAAAAAAATTTGTATATTTGTATTTGTATATTTGAAGAACGTGTTACACTGGATACCCCTGTTTTTCACCACGTTTGGCACTGGTACATAGAGTGCACTATTTTGTGCAATTTCATTGGCTGGAATTTTTGGACATCTTGTCTTGTTATTACCTTGAGTGATCTTTTCTAAGAAACCAGAAAAAGTAAGGCCCTAAACAAGAGTTGATGTCCCAAAAAAGATAATCAAGTGGAGACTGGACTTATGTTAGTTCCTGGAATATGTTTCACCCTCTATTGTAGAGGACTTTCTCAATTCTGACGGACTTGTTGGAGTAAGCCAGGGGGCACAACAACCCAAAGGCTAATGATTTCATGATAACCTTAAAAGCTAATTGCAAGTTTGCAGTACTATAGTATTATACACTCTCCAAGTGTTCTGGCATCCGATATGCCTTCATATTTATGGGTCTGTTTCTGAGACTGGGCTGTCTGGGTTGCATTTCATGTCTCACCCATGCCTGGAATAAAACTCTTCAGCAGTCGATTGGCTTGCATTGATTCATTGCAGGTTTTGTACCTGACTGTTTCCCTTTTTAGCACAATAACATTAACAACAATCTGGAGGTGAGGCCAATGAGAATCTGATCTTTACTTTTGCTAGCATAACATCATTAGCTGTTTATGGGGAAAAAGTCAAAGTCATTAGGTTATAGCAATACTAAATGTCATGGAAATCCATTGTATAGCTGTGAAGTATAAGCTGCAGTTGCGTCAAATCAATTCAATTTTATTTGTATAATTACGAATAAAATAAAAAAATAATCACAACACAAGTATATACATATACTATACAAACAGAATATTGTAGAAAACCCAACAGTCCCATTTGAGCAGCACTGAGGCGACAGTGGAGAGGAAAAACTCCCTCTAACGGAGGAAACCTCCAGCAGAACCAGGCTCAGGGTGGACGACCAACTGCCTCGACCGGTTGGGGTTAGTGGACAGAGGATAGAGAACAGAACAGCAGGTAACACAGATCACAACAACAACAAGGAGCAGCAGACGAAGCAGCGGCAGGTTGGTAGGACCAGCACAGCTCCAATACCTGCACAAAGATTTAGCGAGAGAAAGGATGACTAGGGAAGAGAAAAGGAAAAAAGTGAACATGCAATGATGTCAAAAGTGTGGACAGAGAAAGAAGAAATAGAGGAGCTCAGTGTAATTTGGGAGGTTCCTCAGCAGACTAGACCTATAGCAGCTTAACTAAGAGTCAACTGGGTGGCAATCTGACTAAGTCAAATATAATAATCTCAGTTTTGTCTAAACAAGGAAGAAGAATATTACCCAACATCCAGGCCTTAATGTCTTCTAAACGTGCTTGAAGTTTACCTAAATTATTGATTGATAGATCATTTTAGTTGGGGATCATTAATGTGTTTCCTGATAATATTGCCAAAAAGAGTGATTAAAAGAGAATCGGTCCAAGCACAGAACCCTGTGGAACTAAGAATAACACGAACACATTAGAATGTATCTTTCTGATAGATAAGTAAATGTGAACTGTACCAAGGACTTAGCCTCTTCTGATTAACTACCTTCTTTTTCAGTGGGGCAACAGTATTAAGTATAGTGCGCAATGAAGGTGCAGCACTATCAACAATATTATTGACCTGTACAGGAGTAAAGTAAGGATCACTGCTCTCCTGGGGAAGGTGCTGCATACATATACTACAGGTACACACTATTATCTGACTTGTCAATCTCTACCTTCTCAGAGGTATTGGGAATCAATGCAGATTAGAGCTTTTTTCTCCTTCCTCTGTTTGCACACACACAGGCACGTTTGCATGCAAACACAGTCACTTCAGAAATTCCTGCCGTACATTTGCTTTATTTCCAGAAACACTGAAAACGCTTCATAAATCTAAGTTACAACAGAATAATCACTTCAAGTTTGTTCAGCCCACAGTTCGACGTCTATGCCGTCTGTAACCCTAATCTGAAAGTCTTCTGGGCCATAAAGTGACTCTAGGAAATAACTCTATATCAGCAGGTAATGTAGTGTGTAGTCGTCATTTAGAAGGGGAAAGGAGAGTGGATGTAAAAACTGTACACCGCAGCACTTACTTACTATTTTTACACCGCTCTCAGTCACCAAAGTTGGTTTATAGGGACATTTAATCCATTATGCACAGTGCTGAAAAGGGAACACGTTTTAATCAAAGAGTACTATAAGTGAGTTAAACTTCTGGGATATTAATCTGGTCAGTTAAGTAGCAGAGGGGGGTGTTGATCAGCCTCAGCTATTTTGGTGTTAATGAAATTAACAAGTGCACTAAAGGGGCAACAATGAGGAAATCTCAAAAACAGGAATGTGTTTTGCAGGTGGAGGACACAGACAGTGGAGGTCTGATGTTTCTAAAGTGTATATGGGACACTGATTCATTAGGTCAGGGGTAGGCAAGTTCGGTCCTAGAGAGCCCTGCTTGTTTTCCTACCCTCCAGCTCTTAACCAAGAGCAGGAACTATTGATTACCTGGATCAGGTGTGTTCATCAAGTCAGAAGCTGTAAATGCAGGGATGGTTGGAAAACAAGCAGGGCTGCGGCTCCCTAGGACCGAACTTGCCTACCCCTGCATTAGGTTAAACAGTCAGTCAGTCAGAGAGGTCTCTCTCACCTCAGGAACCACTGAAGTGTCTGAAAAGGCACAGACAAGGATCTGAATACTGACAGTAGCGCCCGAAACACTGTGCATAAAAGTAGAAAAATAAAACGAACCTGACAGATGCTGACGCTTGGCTGAGCACTTGGTGTGTCCCAGCCTTCACCCACACCCAGGTCCGCACTTCTGTGACACATTTTCTTAGTATTATACAGACGTTTCTACCATCACAACAGTGAGATACGGGAGGCTTTTAGAGAAATCAATTCAAATACAATTTATTAACATTTTCACTTTATGGTGAGCAGCTGACTGTGATATGAAAATATAATCTAGTGTTGAATAATCTCACCTGTTCACTCTTGACACTTTTGAGTTTATCCTTATGAAATTATATACCAGCGGCCTGGTAGCTCAATGGGTTAAGCGTCAGACTGGGATGTAGAAGGTCGCAGGTTCGAATCCCGTCTGACTCCTAGTCCATCCTCCACCAGGTGTGTCCCTCAGCCAGACACCCAGCGCTAGCTCCCTGTAAGTCGCTTTGGATAAAAGCGTCTGCAAAGTAAAGTAAATTTTGTTTTCAAATCAAGATAGAGAGCGTGAAATAGTTTTACTGCTCTGATACTGTATAAATGCTAGCTAGACTAGTTCTTAGATGTTTTCATTACATACATTCTGTGGTACATTTTTCAGCCACCGTATCAGTAACATGAACCTATAGGTGAACATTTGTCCACTTGTTACAATACACGCACATTACTGCTGTCAGTCATTAGAATAGCATTGGTGCAAATCATGAGGTTTTCTTTTTATTGGTCAGTTAGTAAAATATGACACACACACACACACACGTGTCCCTAAATCTCTGTCCTCTGTTGGTGGGGTTCAACCTTACCTCTCTCCCTCGCCCCACCCGTTCACAGTCACCTCTTAACTCCTCTCCTCAGCCACAGCTGATCAACATTAAGCTCACAGCAGCACTTAGCTCCTTTCTAATGAACCTCAGGAGGTCTGTCTTTTTGCTTGTTTCTGGTCAGTAGTTTTATAAAAATCATGCTCCCATTTGACCATATTTCCCCTTCTGGTTGTTCAAAAAGGTCAAAGGAGTTTATTATCACACAAAAACCATGAAAAGAAGTTTGCCTGGTGAAAATCTGATGATGTGTGTACCCTCACACATCCACACAGCTGAAAGCACTGCAGCTGTGCTCTTTTGTAGAGGGCAATAATGGAAATGCAATAACTACCCTACTCTACTCCAGAAACTCTCAAAAGGGCAAGAGATGACACGTGCAAGCATAAATCCTTCAGTGTGAGGGCACCTGCAGAGCGAAGCAATGCAAGACTCAGATTGTTCTGATTCGTTTCTTCTTCCTTACACCTTAATGAAGGATGCACCGACACAAATCATACATCAAATCAACTGGTTCGGTCCAGGGATGTGTGCTCTTACTTCTCTTGTGGATACAACGGAACTGGAGATGACCTCCCTCCATTCATCATTGTCATATTTTGTCCTAGAAACAGCCTTCAAATTAAAAATGCGACTATTATACCTCAAATATTAGACACTTTAAGCTTTATTTGTCTATTTTTATACAGTACATTTTATCACAGACAAACATCACAGAGTGCTCAGCATGGCCACGTAAACCACCAACAGCCACACAGAAGGAACTCAGACTGTTCCACGAAATAACATTTAAAATATATACGTGTAAAACTTCCTCTGACCTCATTGACTCTAATTTGGTCCACAGAACTTAAACAGACACGTGTGGACTGCTGAGGGCAAAGGAAAAAGGATGAGCCAGAAGAAACGGAGAAAAGGGGCCGATGCACGGCCTGGTGAGACGAAGGGAACGCAGAAAGAATTCATCTGAAGCATGTGATTACGGCAGAAGGAAGACAGGGGGCTAATCTGAAACCCAAATGTGCAGTGGGGTGAAACTGGGGATGTACAGGTGGGTAGGTGTTTTACTGAATGTGCAGAAACGAGAAAAAGGGGCTGACAGTGCATTTTGCCCCTTAGGTGTGGTCCCCAGGAGGGTATAAAAGGTCCCAACCACACTGGTTTGCTCCAGTCAATGGTGGGAGATGCAGCAGTTTAGGTTCAGGCCGCGCTTACAGGGAACGTGTGCATTTGGACCTCACCATCTCAGTTTTATTGGGAAGGCATTCACAATGTCGCACTGTTTGCCCACATTGACAGAAGATCTGCTGTAACATCAAAAAACAAACTCACAGTTTTGAGTGGTAAGAACCAAACTACACAGAGTCAAAGTGTGTGAACCCTCTTATCAGCACCGCAAAATGGGAAACATAAGAAACTAGGAATTATGAAAATGTTCATTACGTGTCCTCCACTGAGGGTTTATGAGATCTTCTGGTAGAAATGTTCTTTATTTGGTGGGTACATGTGTGATTCCACCTCGGAAAAGATAAAAATAGGCAGATTTTCAGGCTGTGAAGAGCAAACAAAATGTTTTTTATTGCAATAGTGCTCACACTCGCATGCACACACTTTCCCATCACAGATCCTTGCAGAACTGTTTATTCTCCCTCTCTTGCTTTGTCAGGGACTTTGTGTGAAATGAGATAGACTCTGTTGCATTGTGTGTCTGAATGACACCGAGCTCTATTAGCCATCTGCTGTAATCCTTTTAATAGCGTGGGTAGCGTCTGCCAAGTAATCTGATTGGCCTGGGACAAATATCAGTTGTGCTGATCACTGCAGCAGATTCACCTGTTTTACTGTTTGCTGGGCTGAGATCAGCTCATTTTAATGATCATCTTTACACACCACATGTTGTTATGTGTATTAGAACCTGTTTAACAGACGAGACAAGACGAAGTGTTTGTTTCTCCTTTAATCAATAAATGACTTTGACTTAAGTTGTATGAGGAAATGTCAAAGCTCAATCTCTGCTGGGATTTCCCACTAAATATGTTCAGTCATTTCTGTTTTTCTCTTTCAATTCGTCAGTGCCGTCCAATAATCTTTCTTCCTGCTTTCTCAGACCAATCAGCCCATTGAATATCACTGTTTCTGCCCTTCAGACCTACTCTGGGCAACCCTCCTCCACCCCATCACCATCATATCCGGTAGGACAGTCCAGGCTGGCTTTGCTCACATCCTGTTTTCATTAGGTTTTTACCTATTGGACGTATCTGAGTTCTGCTTAACTCAGAGTGAGTTGAGAGTGCTTTACGACCAGGAGACCCATGTTTGGCTGACGGAGCATTAGACACTCACACCTGAGCATAATTGGGTCAATGTGAGTGCTGCAGAAAGCCACACAGTACACCACCTCTTAATTAGGGAACCTGGGGATTTCTAAGAAGCTATATAGCAACCAGTACAAGAGCACATCATATACTGGGGCAATAATAGTGTTCCTCTATTTCACAGCATGTGGACAGGTTAAGGAGATGCAGTGTAAAGAGACGTGGAGCTACGCTGCATGGTTATATTGTAAACGCAGGCAATGCAGCAGTGGAAGACCTTGGTGGGTTGTGTGAAAGTTGACAACTAGATGGTTTTCCAACAGACCAAAAGCAGTTTAGTTTGTTGCAGCTCAAACAAATAAAAATTACATGCATTAATAGGGTACAGCAACTGTGGCAAGGTCAGGTATGACCGTTACAAACCTCTAACAAAGCCCTAGCAGCTCTATTCCATTTTTGGACCAAGACCACTTGGTCAGTTGAGCTCCATCCTACCCTAAGCTTAAACTCAAGTAGCGGCCTGGTAGCTCAGTGGGTTGAGTTTCAGACTGTGAGGCAGAAAGTCGCAGGTCGAAACCCCGTCTGACTCCTTGTCATTTACATGCATGAAATGGAGGAGCCAAATGCAAACCAGGGACAAGAGAGGGTTCAAACAAAAGGAACTTTATTGTAAAATAACTTAGAAAGCAAAATGGAACAGAAAATCACTCTTCGTAGGAGGCAAAATGGCAACACTGAAAATAACAGACAGGGGGATTAAACAGACAGAGGGACAAAAAAGGTGAAGGACAGAAGGGAGAAATAAGAAACTGAACCCAAAACCAACTTACATGAAAGGCACGGAGCATAGTGACTGGAAGCATGATGCGTTGAGCATGAACTGACAAAGGAAAGAAGAAAGTGCAGAGGCTTAAATAGAGAGAGGACTGATTGATAATAAGGCACAGCTGGAAATAATGGGGCGTGAACGTGGAGAGAGAGAGAGAGGGGAGTGGTCAAGGTGAGGGAGGAACAAAGGACACATGAGGGCTGGAGGAGAACATGACACTGACACTCCTGGTCCATCCACTACCAGGTGTGTCCCTGAGCCAGACACCCAGCGCTCCCTGAAAGAGAAAAGCAAAGCAAAGTAAAGCACACGGTGGAAGGGTAAATCAAAAAGTGTACTGAGCAGTAAATTTAAACGTACACACACTCAACCACTTCTGTTTATTCTCCCGCTTTCCTACTACATCTAACCACATTTAGAGTTTTTAAATGGAACATTCAAACTGTCAGGATTTCAAAAACAAAGGTCTGTAAGTGTTGCTTAAGAACTTGATATTTAATTATTTCCACGGTGAGAGCCGATTATGCCTGAGTAAAAATAACAGTTCTGATGCAATAGCGTTGCTGTATTATTGCAACGCCTTACGAAAGCTCAAGGCAACAACTGCTGTTCTTCACTCTCACTGTGAAAAAAAGACTTTTTCATAAATACGTTTCTCTAGAATCCATAAGAATAAGTTATAATAGTGCTCGTAGTAAGTAAATGTTCATAACTATCTGCATTTCCACATGATGATGTCATCAGGATGAAAAGCAGCAGCAGCCCACATGTTTGACTGTTATCAGCGTCAGTCAGGCTGAAGATGAAGCGATGCCTGCTGCTGGTGAGCTGCAGGACAGATAAGCTCTGCTCATACAGATGGAGCGATCAGAGCGTTTGGTTGTTTGCTCAGTGGTGCAGCGGGTAAAGCCCGGCGCTGTAACACTGCCAGGGTCGTACCTGCACAACGGCAAACAAACAGCAGGTACTGAGAGACACGTCGGTGGAAAAATCTTCTAAACTGATGGTAGCTGAATTTCTTTTTTTCTTTTTTACCCCAGATGAATATGAACGATATCTGCTTTTTTCTCTCGTTCCTCCTCAACTTAACCAGCTGACGTAGCATAAAAGATTCCCGTCATCCACAGCAGCTGGTGGTGTAAAGGCTGTAGGCCCCTCTGTAGACCACTGCTGTCACCTGAAGGAGGCAGCCACTATTTCACGCCAGAAAAAAATGGGTTCGATGATGATTCAGTTGTTATTCTGAACAAATTAGATGGTTTACATGAGTTAATATTGTACATTTACCACACATTTCTGAAGAGTTCATCAATAAATGTCATCCCAAGGATAGCTGCGTATGTACAGTGTGTCTTTGTCTCTGGTAAATGGAGCGAACAGAGACTGGAGCAGCACCTCCATGGATACTATGCTCACCGTCTGAACCCAATGCTGAGTGAGGAGAAAGCAATGTGGGTTGTTCCAATTGCAGCCCACACTGACAGCGCTTTTCATTGCGCTGATCAAAAGAGATGAAAATGAAAAACCTTTATGTCCTGTTGTTGTGCATGTCGCTGCACTGCACTCCAAGGGACACGGTCTGTCAGCTGGACCCCGAGTGGAAGTGGAAAATGTTTGTCTCAGTGTTTGTTGCTGTATTTCAAGTCCTGCCTTTGCTCGGTAAGATTTGACGGGAAACCACACCAATTCTGTTCCTCTAAAAAAAACTAAAAACTAGTTTATGGAAAAGTAGGGTCCTCACAAATCACTCTTCAAATAATCAAAAAAATAAACGAGTTCATGTTCATTTTGAAACAGCACATTACTATGTTTTTATGTTGTAGAAATCAACATTTGGTCTGTCTTATTGTTTCCAGAGCTGTAGCAGGCGCAGAGGATTAACGTTGAGTTACAGGAAAGACAATGTGGTGTTCCCACAGTTGTTACACTACATTACATTACATTGTTTTTTGAAGTAGTGTGAACCACTGGTCTTTGTTGGGAGGCACAGGTTGATATACAAACATCCTGAAGTTGCTACTGTCATCTCCAGTGGCTGAAGAACGTCCACCTGTTGTGCAGTCAACTTCCTCACTATCATGGTGATTGATGGTTCCACTCTCCTCAGTGAATGTCAGTATTTTGGGAGCAGCTGCAGCCGTCTATGCTAGAACAAACCTTCCTACCGCATTGTCAGCTCAATAAGTTGTATGTTAGTGTGCAAAAGTAGGGCCGGCTTCATCCATTTTCATGAGGAGGGAATGGAAGTTTAACAAACAGATGGCCAGCAGTGTCATGTGGCGTCTCCTCTGTGAGTACGGACCAGCTCACCAACCCTTGTGGCACCAAATGGTGCATTCATGTGCTGGAGTGCATCCTGCTGTCTATGTGGAGCATGCAGCTTGAATGTCAGTGCGCCACTGTAACTAACTATTAAGCAAGTTTGATGCAAAGAAGAATATTCATACTTCAAAGGGTCTTTGTGGATTCATCTTATGCATATCAAGCTACAAATTCAGGTAGAAGAAAATAATCAACAGTTTATTTGTTGCAGAGTAGTAGAGAAAAGAGATTTTTTGGATTAATAGAATAATAAAAAGTATGTTGTACCAATAACAAGCCCCTTTTTTATGTTCATATTTTGCTTCTGCTTTGCATGATAAGGTTTTGGAGGGCAAAGTGAACTGTGTTTGTGAACAATGATGTTTTCAGTAGTGTTTCTGAGCCACACATGGTCACAGAATCTGTTTACCAGGCAGTGGCCTAAAGATGACATGAATCCAATAGTGTTCAGGTTAGGGTCAGTGCTCTGCAGTCTTTGTGGCTGTGACGTTATTTTTTTCTGCTGGACATCATTTCTTGTTTATTCTAATCACCTCCAAACTACTGAGCCGCTTCCTTTTACCAAGGTCATGGTTCCCATGTGTTCTCGTACCATAACTTTACCGTTATCGGATTGATACTAGCACACTTGAATGGATATTTTCTCTCCTCTACTTCTGCCGTTCCATCAGAAATGAATGGTACCAACGTGACTCGGCGCCGCTGAGCAAACGCGCGCAGACTGTAGTGTACGATGGCACAGAGATAAAGGATCATCCACCACATTGCACGGTACTGGACAGGTCTCCCGCCTCAGCACGGTAAACGGCCTGTGTTTGTAGTTTAGTTGTATGCAAACGCAGTATTTAGGACACAGAGGTGGAAAAACATGAACAGCTACAAAATAAACAGAGAGGAGGAGGAAAATCCTCAGAGACACGGAACCCCTGCTGGAAAATGCCCCCCCGTCCTATTTCCCCGTCCTATTTATGGGGAGTGCATTTTCTGAAAGGCCCCTGTTTAACTAGCAACACTATAGTTTTCCCATGTTCTGTCCTTTCGCTCGTGTTTTAAATGATTTAAAGTGATGGGGGTTAAATCTGTCTCTCTTAGTTCGTCTTGGAAAATGTTTCTTTGGTTCAAACACATATAATTAAGCTTGTGTTCTAGGACTGTGATTATTTCCTGCACCACCACTGATCAACAGCAAATGGACAGTAGCTGCTGCTCCTGCTACCTCCGTCTCTTTCCATGCCCGCCGAGCTTCCTGTCACTCCTTATTGATCCATGCTGATGCTGTGGCAGCCATGTCCTCTGACTCACACAGCACAGCGGAGTGTTGCATAATTACATAATTTCCTTCGCCTTTACACCCCCCAGCACTAAATCTACCTAGCTCTAGTTTTGCAGTACCTTTTAATCAGCCTATCAGATCTTTGGCGGACCATGAATACTGATCAACAACAGATGGATAGAGGAGGGAAAGACATGATCCGTGTCTTCCCTGTATTTACTGTAAATGTCGTGATCTGTCTGCTGCTGCTGCGTGAAGCAGATCAGCTTTAGACACCGATGACTCTCTCATGACTTCTTCTGAGCTGCCCCCCCGTCTGTGGCGTTGTAAGGCTCGCACCAGCGTGTTCTGTAGCATGACCAGCATGTTAGGTGGTCAGAGGGAGCAAGAAGTGGGTGAAGATTAGGAACAAAAGAGCTGAGGATGAAGGTTTGATTAACAGCAACGTGTGAAAGATGGAGAGAGAAGGAGAAAATTCTACATGTGTCTTCACATTTCATAAACTTATATCCATGATTGAAAATATTAGCTTCTTTCTTCACTTGCATACTATATCACCTTGAAGCCAGTGAAGCCAACACTGTGCCAGCAAACACATCTTTGTCCTCAGCTCGCAGACTTTTCTTCTATATTTATTTATATATATGAATAAATGAAGTAACATGAATCATTGATTGTGCCAGAAAGGCTGAGGCTCACAGGCGTGCAGCCAAAGTGAGGTCGGTCCAGTCTGTTTCACCCCCCCCCCCCATTCACAGTCACAGGTGCAGAGGTGAGGACGGCTCGTCAAGCTGTCATCCACCAAGCATTGTCTCTCCTGGAGAATAAGGACTCCTATGTGAGGATGCTCTTCCTGGATTTAAGCTCCGCCTTCAACACCATCATTCCACAGACACTGGTGAACAAATTGTCTGAACTTGGATCTGCCCCATCTCTTGACCTCCTGACCAATAGTCCACAGTGTGTGAAGATAAACAGCATCTCATCATCCATCACTCTCAGCACACGCTACACACGCTACACATGCTACACGTGCTACACGTGCTACACGCGCTACACGTGCTACACGTGCTACACACGCTACACACGCTACACACCGCTCACCCATGACTGCAGAGCTCGTCCTGATGCAGCTACGTGGTGAAGTTTGCAGATGACACAGGGGCGACGAGTCAGTCTGCAGGCAGGAGGTGGATGAACTGTGCCTTTGGTGTAAGGATAATAACCTCTTCAGCAACATCAGCGAACCCAAAGAAATGGTTGTAGCGTGTGGCAGTGCCCCCCCACCCTCTCATCTTTACATTGATGGTTTCCTGGATCAAATACATCCCCTGCCCTAAAGAACTAGATTGCACCACACCCTCACACATACGGACCAATTGCAAATTGCACATATACTGTGTAGTCTTGCACTACTCTCCATTTGTAACTACTGCTGCTCTCCACCCATTGTTGTACATATGTGCATATATATTTTCTCTATTCTATTTGGCTCAATATGCATCTTGACCTGAGTTCGCCGTTTATACTGCAACAAGAAATTGCTTCGGCTTTCATCGTCGAGTGCGTTCCGATAGCTTAAGGTAAGAAAGTACATTCTGTCGACAGTCAAAGCCCGACTGACGTGAAACAGCGTGTTCTAGCCAGGTTGCCTTCAGATTTAATGAGGGAACGTACAAACCTCTGAGTCAACATGTCCTCGACGGGCACATGTCGAGGACATTAAAACACAACTTGGAGGATTGTGAGAATGGATCCAGAGATGCATTAAAACTTCGCTCCGCAGCCTGAGGTGCAGGCGGATTGTCGAGCAAACAAAGGCAAATGGACAAGAAGGACACTTAATTGAATGCGTGGACAGGCACACCTAATGATTACTTAAAGAAACACGAAGAGAGAAGAAAAATACCATATGCCACCACTCACCTATCCAAACAGAGACACAAACACATTATCAACGTGTGGAGAGGGCTGGTGACGTGCGGCGCTGGTTTCTCTGACAACAGTGTGCAGGATGCTCTGCTGTCTAGACGCTCAGGAGGGAAAAGAGCTTCTGGATGTTGGAGGGCAGCTTTTAACAGGGAGACTAAATGTGAAGCATGTAAAGACCATTTCAAGGGCGCCCAGAATTGAATTCAAGATCAATTTATCCAACAAGACCAAGAAACGAATGGCGGACACGAACAAAGAGCTGCTGATCCAAAGGCTTTATGATGAAAATTAGCTATTGAACCGGGTGCGTGAGGAGCGTGCTGTGTCACGGCGGTGTCATCGTCTGCCAGTCCAGCCTTATCTGCACCCACACACCTGGCACTCTGTCTCACTGAGGGGTGGATGGAGAGGTGGAGGGAAAGTCAAGAACGTGGTTCACTACACGTCAGGGGGCCTCTGATATGATATCATCTGATTTACCCTAATTTTTTTCACCCACATATTGTGAATTGCTTTCGGTGTCTGGCTTCACACAGTAACTGAGGTGATATTGAGGGATCAAACATATGTTCATATGTGACTAACACAAACAAATACAAATACCCACGTTATGTTTACTCAGTTACACGTCGTCAACACATTTAATGTCCTCACACTGACATTAAAATACAGATTAACAGGTGACGGGTAACATTAAATAATAAATCATAATTGTAACAATAAAAATAAAAAGCTATAAAGCAGTGCAGCAGCCCGCCTCATTTTTACACCCACCTCTTCATACCTCTGTCCACTGATAACTTTGGGTCCTATCAGCGCTCTTACTTTGTAGAATTTGAACACCACCCCATCATGTAGCCATTAAAAAACTGGAACTGACTCTTGTGGTTTGGCGTATCCGGCCTTCTTCTTCACTGCAGAGCAGGTCTGATGGCGACTCCCCAGTTACCTCACTCAGATGAGCGGCCATCACTCACGCGGGACACCGGTGTGGATAAAAGAACATTACAACATGTGACGAGTAATAAAGATCAGTGGAATTGCTTTGCCTGCTTTCATAATTACCACATTAACAGCCTAATGAATGCTGATTACAGTCGCGTAGCAACAGCGCACACTGTTGTTCACGCAGTTAATCAGCTAAATAAATTCTGAATGCACAGAGCTCCCAGCACGGCACAGTTTCCATCCTTTGTTGGTTTGTCAGGTCGACCATTGTAATAACATTTAACTTAGCAGAGGGTTATGTTGATGTATTACATGTGAAGTCCCGTTGTTTAAACCGTATTCGATGCTTAACGATGACATTGTGGTTTGTAACTTTCACAAGTGTAATTACACAACTTTGACTATTTGAAAACTGTCCCAAAGCTTTTATTTCTCTGAGGACTGTTTGAGTGAAGATACACTGGATCAACCTTCAATAAAATGAATCCTCACAGATTTTAGTCTTTTATTTTTGACTTTATTCTATGTTGGGCTCGGCATATGGCCTAAAAAGAATATTGCAAAATCTTTAAGTTATAACGTGAGACAATATATGTTGGGAACTCGATATACCAGGTATGTTTACAAATGGAGTAATGGTCTTCTATTTTGAAAAACCAAAAGATTCTTTTATTTTAAAAAGCCTTTAGACAGTAATAAGTGTGGCTAGGTCATTACTCCATGACTAATCGAGCAGATAAAATGCCTGGAGGTGATTCTTCATCACATTCGTATTATGTGGAATTGACACATACAAGATTAACTGAGCAAAAGGTCAGGAAGAGCACAAGTGACCACTAGAACTACTACAACTGACACAACTGAACACATGAGATCATCAGAGGGAAGAAGTGGACCTAAGCGTTGTTTGTCACCTGCCGACTGGACTACTGTAACTCCCTATACTATGGCCTGGACCAGTCCTCACTTCATCGACTCCAG
>JAUMHJ010049760.1:0-14115 GCA_032361105.1 Microctenopoma lineatum
TGTCTTCTCCTTGTAAGTCGCTTTGGATAAAAGCGTCTGACAAGTAAAGTAAAGTAAAGTAAAGTAAAGTAAAGTAAGTCCTTTGTGAGCTCAGCTCACGTCCAGGTGACCCTCGGGTGACCCTGATGGACTCATCAGTAGAGATGGCAATTAATGAGATTGTTATGATTCTATTTTCCATTCTCTCGAACAATTTGATTCTTTATCGATTCTTATTAAACAAAACAACACACAGGTTGAATAGCTTATAACTTTTTATATCTTACCTTTGAAGACAGAAATTTAGGAGTAGCATGACTTACAAACACAACAGTGAGATCTAAAGAGATCCACAGCCTACGGCTCCTCGATGGGGGGCCACGGGGGCCCCAGAAAAACATCGGAAATGTAAAATAATAATAAAATACAAACTCTTCTGTTGCAATAATAAGTATAACATAAATTATTCTGTGGCAATTACGCAAGAATGTCCAGTAACATTCACAATAACATACATAACCTAATAATCTAATTTTAACGGGAGAGGACGTGCAAACATTACTGCTGCCGCTGGTTCAGAATTACTAGACCAGAGCATTCATTAAAGGTTATCAGGCGTTTTGTGAGAAAGTGCTTTTGCATATTCATAATGTTTCCTCCCTTTGATCTACTTTGCAAGTTGCCCTGTTGTCGTAAAGTATAAACAAATTTTTGAGTGTTTGTGCTTCTCAGGCGCCATGTTTCCTGCTGGTAAATGACGTTACATCATTCGAGGCGAATCAACTTCAAGGAATTGAAAAGTGGGAACCGGTTCTTCGATTCTCATGCCTACAAACCAGAGACTCGGAACATTTCACCTCACAGGCCGCCGACGGATGTGGACAAAGTGTGTTAATCACAAACCAGGATGTTTTATTTTCTGTTTCAGTTTCTGAGTCTGTCTCAGATAAACCACCAAGGACATAGTTTGCATGTGTTTGCATGTGTTTACATGAAGTGTGACTGTGGACTGATGCTACACGTTTCTGATAGTCGGACACCAAGTCACTTTCTTCTCCTCCTGATCTGTAGAAAGAAAAGCTCAGTGAAGCCTTTGGAATCAGCTGATTTCCTGTTGGTGATGTAGGAAATTCAGCCTCTTTTAAGTCCTGAGCACAAACAGACTCAACACGCTTGAGCTAAAACAAACTGAACACGGAGCTCCTTCAGTGAAACTGGTGGGAAAACGCAGTTTGGAGAAAAACCTCTGTGACCTTCGTGTTTCTCTTTGACCAATGTTTCCACATCATCTTTGTCGTGACCTCAGCTCAGGTACGGTCACAGTGTTAGAAGGATGAGACAGGATTCTGTGCTCACAATGAACAATCTGAATCTGAATCTGAACAACTGATCTACTTCAAACACTGGCTTCAAAAACCTGGGATTTCTGAAACTAATTTTAAGATCTATGAGAAAGTGACGACTCTGAACGATCTACACTTTCTCCTTCTTGTTATTTAGTCACAATTCATCTGCTTTTCTGCAGCTGTGCACAATAAACAGATGTGAAGCAGATGTTGGTGTTCACCTTTTAAACCTTTGTTCACATCACAGTAAATAACCAACCTCTGGATCAAACTAGTTTTATCTTGCTTAAAAAGTCAAACAACATTAAGTGTATGTTCGTCATTCTGCAACACACACTAATGGAGTGCAGAATGCTAAAGTCGTTACCTTCCTGTTGGTCCATTATTCACATCAAAACATTTGTGTAATACAACCAAGTTTATAGTAAAAATGGCAACAAAAGTGAGCTTTCAGAACAAACGACCTTCATGATGCTGAGAATATACCCGCTCGCTCATACACAGGAACACATTGACTTTTTAAACCAACATGTGCAATAATGGTGGGACAGGCAGAGATAGAATAAAACAAATGAATAACACGCATAAAATAATTAAATCCAACAATCAAATGGTTTATTGTCATGTGCACAGAAACACGATTTCCTGTACAAATGATTGAACGTTTCCCGCTGTAGCATCGTTACAGACAGGGTCATGAATATTCGAACAGAAACATGAACTTTCGTCCTGCAGCAGCGATCTTGATGAGATGATCACGTACTGATTTCCTCTGGAGATCAGCCTGGTCTGAAATCTTGTGTTTGTAGGACTGAGAGCTCGGGTCCAGTTCGGGACGAGTCTTTGACAACGATGTAAACAGCTGTTATAATAATCTGATCCCCCGGAGTCACCTCTTTCAATTCACTTCAAATCATCTTTCAGGCAGCAACATAATCACAATCCCTCAGTGATCTGATCAAATGATGGAGTTACATGAATCCACATGTTCTGTCTGCATTTGCAGTTCATCAATATATACATATACACACAGGCTGCGTGTGTTATATTATATATATGTTATAGATTTATATGTTATATGCGTGACGCAACAATGAAAACTATGAAAAACGCTGAAGAAGATGAAAAGTTTAAAAAATGAGGTGCTGAAAAATAATAGGCCACGTCTCCTAAAGAAGTTTGAACAGAATTCATACGACAAAGCGTCTGGGACACATTAACATCTGAAAAACGGCATTTCATGCTCCCCACAGTAAATAAAGAGACCAGCTTAGAGGCGTGTCCAATAAAATGAATTGAGGGAAAGTATTGCATGGCTCCGCCCCCTGGGAGGTCAGGTAACTGAGGTCAGAAAACTCTCCAGCAGAGAGGCTCATTCAGTCACAGTGACGGGTTTCTGGTTTTTTTGGGAGGGTGTGGTGATGATGGCGTGAACAGATAAAGCCTGTGAAAACCTGCACCTTTGTTTGGAGTCTCTGTTGCCTCTATTCATTTTAATAGCAGACACCAACAATAATAATAAAGTGAGCATTCCATGTTCCCACATAATCAGTTTCATTTCATAAGAAAAACCAACTGCAGTTTCCACAGAGATGAGTTTACATCAACATTCATATGAAACAGAAACTTCATCATGTGAACTGTAAAATGTTCTGTTGCTGTTAATAATAACCTAATTTTTTCATTTCACAAACATCTCGAGAGCATTTACAGCTGGTATTCATCCTGAATTAAACCTAGATATTCAGAGCTTTGAACATTTAACCTGCAGGCAATGCTCCGTGAGTTTCACATCTGAAACTCCACCCAGATGATAAAACCAGGCTCAGCCGTCAGAGCCGAGCAGACGCAGGTGGAACTGAAAAGTCTGAGGAATAAGACGACAATCGGAGCAGATTTCACGCAAAGAACAGGAGGAAGAACCTGAACAACTGTGAAATGGCTGCAACAAGTGGTCGATGTAAGTAACCGACAACAAACACAGGTGCAGGTATTGACCGTTATTTCTCCAGCTCATGTTTCTCCTGAACAGTGCGTCAGAGAGCCAACGCTCAGAGGGGAGAAGGACGACACACTCCCCACCGCCAGCCCCCAAGACGGGATCAAGTCAGACAGCGGACAGGTAACCGACGTCTTACTCGGTTCACACAGGTTTGTCGAAACAAGGGAGGACTCGTGCAGGTTTCCCAGACTTACCCACTTCAAACACTAGTTCTCGTTTCCCCTCGGTTCCTGTAGAGTTAACATAATTCTCTACTTACTAGAGAATTCACTATAGTAGTGAAGGCCCAATGAGGCTTCCGAATGGTTCAGGAGATTTCAACTCCCCCTGCTGGTCAAACCCAGGCAGACAGACTCCAGGTGATGTCATCAGGTTGTAATACACTGTCCGACACAGTTAAACCATTGTGTTATCTATGTTTGTATACGTGTTCATTAAACGCACCGATACTCGAACCACTTCTGAGCCAGCTTCAAAATCACTGATGACGTCACTCACCGAATCGATACGAGCCTTCGACACTTCACTAAACTCTTCCTGGATTTCCCTCCTGAAACAAGTTGTATATCTCACTGAAATGTTGCTCTGTAGCTGAATGAAGTGAGACTTTCCACCTGTTCCATTGGCAGATGTGTAACTTGTTCACCCCCGTGTAGATAGGCCCCTGGTGGGTGGGGTGCAGCCCCGAGCAGCAACAGCGTCAGTGTGTTGTCCTGTTGTTGGTCATAGTGATTTTATTTTTTAGTACGAACAGATAAACAGTGCATCACAAAATAAAACTTTTAAAATACCAAAACATATCCTGACCCTGAAATCTGTTTTTCTTTCACAGGACAGGAAACACTCACTCATAGACAGCTGCTGAAGATGATTGTGTCAAACCTGCTGCCGCTGGAAGTAACACAGGAGTCAAACTTTAGAAGCTTTATCTTTGCTCTCAAACCCAGTTTTCAGTTTCCTTCAGAGATGTCCTTACTGCTTCGCAGAGTTTACAAGGAACAGGAGGAAGGTCTTCGAGGAAAAGTTGCACGTGCTGATGACCTTGTGTTGTCATGCGAGTTGTGGTCTTCAAGACCCGAAAACTCCTATTTGACAGTGAGCTGCCATTTTGTAGACGATTTCGGGAAGCTCAAGTCCTACATGCTCAAAACTACGAGCATGCTGGGAGATGACTCTGCTGCCAACATTCAGAATCAGCTCTCGGCTGTCATGGAGACTTGGGGCATAAAAGAAAAGGTCCACAGTGTGGTCCGGGCTGGTATGCCTCAGATGAAAGGTGTCAGCGCCACGTGGCTAGACATGCCTTGTTTTGCTGACACCTTGAATGAGATATATAAGGGTCTGATGAGCAACGCCGAGATCTCAAATGTTTTGGGGAAGTGTCATAACATCGTCAGGTTCTTCAAATACAATGCCGAAGCTGAGGAGAAGCTCAGACACATTCAAAGCCAGCTGCGTCTGAGACAAGACAAGCTGCTCCTGCACTCTGGGGACCAGTGGTTCGCCTGGCTGCACATGCTTCAGCAACTGAGTCTTCAGTACCGGGCCGTGGTAATGGTGCTCCACGAGAAAGGCAAGACAGATTTAATTCTAAACGAAAGAGAACTAGTGAAGCTCAAGAACATCATATCAGCTCTGGAACCTCTGGAGAAAACCACGCCTAAGATGAAGAGTGAAGCATTCGAGACTATTTGAGTCATGTTGCCGCTGCTGAAGGAGCTCATGGACTCACTTAAAGAAAAGACAAACAATGATGTCACTCAGACCATACTGTCCCTGTGCAGAGAGGACTTTGGTGACATCAATAAAACTGGACTGGCTACCTTCACATTCCTCGACCCAAGATTTAAAAACCAGCTGGGAGAGCAAAACGAAAAGCAGGCAATCAGAAAGATAAAGAAAGAGCTTATCACAGGCCGAGTCCTGTGTGCGGCCAGGACCAAAGACCTGCTGGACAGATACATGGCCTACGAACCTACTGCAAATGATTCCAACCCTTTGGCTTGGTGGAGGAACACAGGGAAGAAGCACTTTGGCGAATTAAGCAAACTTGCTCTGAAGAAACTTGGGGTCGTATCCACTGCTGTGCCGTTAGAAAGAGCCTTCTCTGGAGCAGGCGATCACTTCTCCAAACTCAGGAGCTGCATCGAGCCAGAAAACCTCAACATGGTCCTGTTCCTACGCAGCAACTGGTCAACAGATCCTCTCTGACCCAACAGAACGCAAAGAAGAAAGAGAACGTTCAGATGGACGCTGGACACGTACTCACACACATATACCAGTTTACATCCCATATTATTTTTCTCTTAGGGTACAGGTGTCATAACAACAAACTGATCAGAATAAATATTGTTCATATTGTAAATGACTATTGTGGAATATTAACATAAACATACAAAGACCTAAATTCTACAAACATTAGTTCTGTCTTTCAACAGCATGTAATGTTTGCTAATGCACATTTATATAATCTGAAATTTAAAACACATGATAAGTTCTATGACACGGTCCCGGATCAAACTGGTTTTATTTCCTTTAAAAAGTCAAATAGTGTATGTTGGTCTTCATAGTTAATTATTTGTTTTTGGCTCATTTGTAAATAAATTATATTAAACAAATGTGAAATAAAAAGTCGACAGTTACGTTTTCTTCTGTTAAAAACTTTCATTTCTTTGCTGTAAAGCTCAAACATTCACTTTTTATTTCTACTGAATGAAGGTTCAGTTTGTTTCAAACTAATCAGGATGTTTTTTTCTCCTTGAATCTGGTAATAAACATTATTTATGAGACGGAACAAAACTCAAACACGTTCATGAGCTTCCCACGTACAGGAACTGAGAAACTAAACTTTCAAAATAAAAGAATCTGAGCGCGTTGGTTTAATCGACAGGGCACAAATACGTGTACTGTGGGTCCAGTTCCAGCCGGAACCAGTCCAGATTCACATCACATACACAGAGAATCATGTGTGTTCACGGAGGAAAGAGACCAGAGACCTGCTCCAACAAAGGTCCAGATCCAGATGTGTGCAGCACTTCTGGAATTGTCTAAATGTTTCTCACAGCTGCTAAACAACAAGAAAAAACACGTGGATCCAGCTCAGACTCTCCGGGATCCGGGTCGTGACGGAGCAGGAGACCGCGCCGGAAAACACGACTCCTGCAGGGGGAGGGGAGGGGAGGGGAGGGGAGGGTCCTGGAGGTCCCTGGGGTGCTGCTTCCTGGGACCCGGGTCTGTGAGTTTAATGGGGCTGTCCTTACTGATGGGGTCTCCATGGAAACGAGGCGTCACGACACACAGACGGAGACGCGGGTCGGTATAAAGGAGGCGGCGGGACGCGGAGAAGGACACTGATGTTTGAGAGACCGACCGGATCCAAAGTCCTCCACCGAACCACTGCCTGCAAGAGACATGCTGGACGAGGCTGCGCGTCACCCGCACACCTGCAACAGGTGAGTCCTGGACAGGTTCTACTCTGCCCTCAGAGAGCTCGGTGTCTGAATATGAACTCATCCGGTTCTGGTTCTGTCTGTCTGCAGGGGTCAAGACCGAGGCACCAGTGGCAAACACAGAACGTCTTCACACGTGATCAACGTCAACAACGGTAAGAAACCCGAACCTTTAGACCACAGACTGTGGAGTCGAGTGAGACCAGATGGGTCCAGAGATTCTGGATCAGGCGGTGCTGGGATGATCATTGGATCATTATTTCATGACAACAATGACTCATTATTTCACTTCCTGTCTGACACCACACGCGCTCTGATCCGGTTTCTGTCCTCTCCTCAGGCTCTGGACCCAGGGTGGTTCGGCGGGTTTTCACCAACAGTCGCGAGCGGTGGCGGCAGCAGAACGTTAACGGAGCCTTCGCCGAGCTGCGGCGACTCATCCCCACCCACCCCCCCGACAGGAAACTAAGCAAGAACGAGATCCTGCGCCTCGCGCTCAGGTACATCACCTTTCTGGACCAGCTACTGACGGACCAGGACCTCGGGGGCCCGCACCTGATCCGAGCCGACAGCCTGGAGCAGGAGGAGGGGCTGCGGGAGGATCTGTCACCAAACTCGAGTTTGGACAGTTCAGTGGACTCAGACGGTCTGATGGGGGAACAGGACTGTGGTGGACTACAGTTCCTCAAACTGGCAACCAGCTACTGTTGATCGGGTCCAGCAGAGACCAGGACCGAGGGTCCGGCTGATCCAGCACGTTGGCTCCAGGAGAGTCGAGTCAGACCGAGGCTGCAGTGCAGCACTGATGTAAATCCAGTTTTGGGTGATTTGTAATTAAATGGGGGACTGGTTCTGTAGAACCACATGGATCTGGATTGTGCCACTGATCCAGAGCTGAGTTGTACCGTGTGTGATTTTCTGTGACAGAAAGAGCGGAATGATCCTTTAAGCCTGTGATATTCACATGAAACTAATAAAGTGATTTCTTTCTGACGTGTAGATAATATGAAGCATAAAGAGAAATAAACAATAAAACCAACCTGTGTTCGGGCTTTTATTGTGAAACAACAGGAAATTCAGCTGTATTTGTGTTTGTTCTGATCTCACTCGGAATCTTTGTGAATTCAGAAAATAATATAATAAAAGAAAATAATTCAAATTAAAACTAAACTAAAGTTTTTTTGTTAGTTTAAAGTTACAGAATAAAAAATAAAGTTTAAATGTTCTGTGATTAAAAACAATATTTGTCATTTTTTCCCACAGTACGGTCTGGCAGGATCACAGAGCTCTTTTTCCCCTGACTGGACGATTTATTAACTCATTAATTCACATCTGACCCTCAGAGGTGAACGGACTAATTTCTCATTAACCATTCTGTGATAGTGTTTCCCACAGCACGGTCTGTCAGGATGAGGGTACAGCAGGGACGAGTGGGCGTGGAGCTGATGACTGATAAACATCTCAGCCAATCAGACGGCCCTCCCTGAGAGACCACAACAACAGCAACAGGTCCCGGAGGAGGTGTGGGGGGGTCAGATTGGGTGTGATTCAATTACAGAGCTGAGAGTGAGGGGGGGGGTGAGAGGCTGCTTCATGAGCAGTTCCCACCTCTGTCTCATCACGTGCTGCGTCAGAAACCTAGTTTTTAGAAAGTAAGTGTCCAGTTTGATCTGGTCTGGAAGAGTCGGGTGTACCAGGATAACAGCACTAAAGTAAAGTACTTTGGATAAAAGGACACAAACTATAGACGACAATTCAAACACTCCGGGTACAGGCCCACGGGGGGGCTGAACCCAACAAGTCAATAATCCCAATGATCATGATTGGAATGTGTGGATAATCATTGTTCCCCTCTGTTCAGCACAGACCTGCTGCTACGACTAAATGAACCATTTATTGGGTCATCAAGAACTTCAAGGACAGATTTTCAATGGTTGTGAAGAAGGCTTCAGGGTCCAAGAAAGTCCAGCGAAGGCCAGGACCGTCCCCTGAAGCTGATTCAGCTGTGGGACTGGGCCACCAACATGAAGGGCATCAAAGAGGCCACTTCTCTCCCACAGCCTGCTGACGACTAATGTTCTCTCATAAATCCACTCTGAATGTTTGGGGCGTCTGGAAGATTTTCCACGTGAAGAAGAGATGAGCGCCACAGTCACTGCTGTGTCATATCATGTTCAGGGTTTCTTCTCCGCCGCGGGAGTGGGCTCAATCCCAGCCATGAATAAATACTGGTATCAAAACATTCACAAGGGTACGAGTACGGGTACAGGTACAAGTACAGGTACACATGGTGAAAGTATTCTGTACAGGTACTCTTACACTACGTTGTACTGAGAGTACAGAGCTGTTAGTTGTGTTACGTTTCTGTTTTGCTGCTGTGGACTCGTGATGCGTTCAAAGACCTCTGGTCAGTCTGTGAATACGTGTGTTAGAATTTGAGGATCTTTCTCATGCAGCACATGATGAGACAGAGGTGGGAACCACTAACGAAGCAGCCTCTCACCCCCCCTTACTCTCATCCTTCTAATTGAATCACACCCACTCTGACCCCCCCACCTCCTCTGGGACCTGTTGCTGTTGTTGTGGTCTCTCAGGGAGGGTCGTCTGATTGGCTGAGATGTTTATCAGTCATCAGTTCCACGCCCACCCATCATTGGCTTGTTACAGTGTCCCCCCCATGGGTCATGTTGAGAACATTAGGCTCGTTATTTTCCCAGGTTCTTGACTTTACTGTTGGTACTAATGAACGTGTACTTTGTACTTTGGTGAAGCAAACCAACAGTCGGTTCTTTATTTACCACCTGACTCTGAGCAGCTCAGACGTCTGCTGCTGCACAGTGACGTAGTGTCGACTCAGTGACGGCTGTGTGTTTGGGACCTTGTCCTCCTGGGGATGGCAGCAGATTGTTCTCAGGAATGTCCCACACCATCACCGTGGTGCTTTTGGTTTGATACGAAGTTTTACTGCGTTACTGAAGGTTTTCTTTGAAACAACTGAACCTGCTAATCCCAAATCTGCTGAAGCTCCATGTGACGGGTCCCTGGCTCTTTGTTGTTATTAATGTTGTGAGGAGCCGGTTTATGGTGATGTGATGTTCCTCCCACCTCTGGATTTTGGCTCCAGTGGTGCTCAGAGGAACAGTCCTGGTCCTGAGACAGATCCTGCTACCTCAGACTCCTTCACTTCACTGGGTGCATCTACGTCTTTAGCAAAGAGACCTCCAGGCTCAGGATGGGGGGGGGGGGGTCGTCTGCCTCGAGCGCTCAGGGCGAGAGAAGAACAACATGGAAAAGTGTTGTGATCAGCTTCTTCCTGTTTCCTTCAGGTGTGTCGACACCTGTGTGTAAAAACCAGCTGAGCCACTTTCTATTCCCGACTGTTTTTTCTTTACAGTCACAACAGAGCGAGCTGGGAACCAGATTTCCCCCAGTTCTGTGAACACAACACTGACTACTATGGAATTATATTTGTGCCACAATTCGTACGAGCGTAACTTGATATTTTTAACACGGAAAACGTAAACCGAGCAAGCAAAAGTTTATTTTGTGCTAAAAAGTTAAAAGGGTCTGCTATCCACCACAAAAACACTCATTTTATTAACTTGTTCGCTCGCAAATTTCATTTCTTTGCGCTCAACATTCTCTCTTACGCTCGTTCAACGCCTGTCACAGCGTAATACATGTGCCACTATTCCAACCAATCACAGAACAGGGTCAGCTGATCACCAAGATTGTCGGTTTCGCTAAGAGAGAATGTTGAGCACAAAGAAATGAAATTTGCGAGCGAACAAGTTAATAAAATGAGTGTTTTTGTGGTGAATAGCAGACACTTAGTCACTTTTTAGCACAAAATAAACTTTTGCTTGCTCGGTTTACGTTTTCTGTGTTAAAAATATCAAGTTACGCTCGTACGAATTGTGGCACAAATATAATTCCATAGGATCCAGGTAAAGGTGAGACCGTGGACCAATCACCTGCAGCTCCCACATTTTACGTTAAGATTTATTTTAGATTTGTTTGTCGTTTCTGTCTGAACCAATGTTGGGTCAGAGGAACCAGAAATCGAACCACTGACTCTGTGGTCTGAATTCCTGAAAGCATCCTGTGATCCACAGCTCCATTCAAATCTATTATGTTCTTTTAACTGAACAGAAACTGTGAATTTTCATTTTTTATTTTAAACACAACTTTATAAAGAGATAAAAAAGCAGAAGAAAAAATCGCTGCTGAGGAAATTAATTGAAATATAATACAGTTAATGACAATTCAGACCTGATGCAAGCAGAAGAAATGTCCAGAGACAAACTCCTCGTGTTTCATGGTTTCATCTGTTCAAACTCTGTGGTTCTGATCCGATCTCACACAGCTCAGAGAGAGAATCACACGACTCAAAAAACCACATGAATGAGAAAAAGGTGCAGCGGAATGATCCTTTAACACCTCGTCTCAGTGTCCAGCTCAGGCCGCTGCAGCCCGTCAGCAGCACTGGACTCGCATACAGACATTAGAGCAGAGAAGAAGAAGAAGGCGGGGACAGAGAAGACAGACGATGACATCATCCAACACCACAGTATAAAAATGTCCTTTCAGGGACTCGAGTCGCTCTGAGCTTTGGCCAAGAATGTTTGGTCCTTCTTCAGTTCTGATCAGTCCCCTGATCCATAATCAATACGTGACACGCCTCCTGCCCTTCGACCCAGACCAGGACTCAACTGCACAGAGACACAGATAAAGAGCAGAGCAGTTACAACACGTCAGCAGGAACTTTAAAGCCCAGACTCAGAACCTGGTCTGGAACCAGACTCTGAGCCAGACTCGGAACCTGATCCAGAACCTGAATCAGAACCTAAATCAGAACCCCATTTAGAACCTGACTCAGAACCTGATCTAGAGCAGCTTCCTAATAAATGTTACGTTGCCATTTTGATATCAGTGTCTGTAGAGCAGCAGGTGCAGTGACGGGCTGGATCGGATTCTTTCAGAACCAGTCTGGGACTGAGACCTGTGACAAAGAACAACTCTTCTCTAACAGTTCACAGCGTGGTTGTGTGTCGACCTCTGACCTGCGAAGGCTGCGAGCTTCGTACAGGGTGTCGTCCTCGTCGCTCTCCACCGCCTCCATCTCCACAGAGTCCTTGTAGTTGGACAGCAGGCCGTACTTCCTCCTCTGCATGGGCTTCTTCATCCTGACGACATCATCACCATGATCAATAAAACACATGTTCAGAGCTTTTCCTCCAGCGAGTGAGTGAATGAGAAAGACATTTACATCGAGTTTGGTGAAATGGATCGATGCTGAACTCCAGCAGCTATGGAAACGGTTAAACTGACAGATTTAGGACTGGAGTTTGGTGTGAGGGCAAAGACAGCCCAAGTGTTTCACCATCATACACATTTTGACAGGAACAAACATTAGCTTGAGTATCCCCCTGCATGTCAACACAGGCCAAACTTAATTAATAAATCTAGTGATTTAATGCTTCCTTGTTTCAGCAGCTCTGAGGCTGCACATGGAGTCGCTTTGGATAAAACACATTCAATTCTAACATCTTTAATGGAGTTTGGCATCATTTCCGTTAATATTTACAATTGTTTTATCATAAATCAGAAGCGTCTATACCTTTGTACCATATTCGTTGTGTTCTGGTGTCTGCAGCTTCTATGTGATCTGTGAGAATTTGTATTTTTGTATTATTTATTAGAAATCAGCTTTTCTGTGATACCTGCTCCTACAGATGGAAACTTTAATCAGGTGTGGCATGACGTCATACAGCACCATAACCACCATAATTTACGTCTGCATTTCCACATGTGCTGAAAGTGAACATTACATTTCTGTCCGCGTACATGCTGTGTGGACATTACACCAGACTCCATTCCAAAATTCAGCGTTTTTACATTAGCGCCGCCTCGCAGCAGCTGGACCCTCATACAACCTGTGACCGGTGTGTTGGTGTAAAGCTGCCGAGGCCGCTCCTCGGTTCGTGTGGGTCTGAACTCTGGAAATGTGTCATAATCTCCCACTGTGGAGAAAAGTTCTCACCGCACTGCTCGGATCAGGAAGTACAGGACTCCGATCACGGTGATGCCGATGAGCACGTACAGGGCCCTCTGGAGCATCGAGCTCTCCACGTTGAGGCCGGGACCCCGGGGACCGTGACCTTTACCGTCGGTAGAGTTCTGTCTGTGTGTGGAGTTCGTCGGGCCGAGAGTGGGCGGCGCTGCGCTCCCGGTGGTGGGTCTGGACACATCATCCGCCTCGGCCAAGAACAGCCAAAGTGTCGGTAGAAGAACCGCGGACAGGAGCCTGTAGAAAGTCATTTCACTCCCAGAAACAGTCAAAGAATCGCGGGGGCAGGAGTTCTGGACCGGTACCGGAGCAAAGACCGGGGATTTCCTATGTGACACGGCTCCTCGGGGTTTGTTGACTTAAAGTAAAAACCAACGCGGAAGTTAACTTTCTCCTTCTGCTGACGTCACAGGGATAGTGGAGTAAATGTACCGGGGATTTTGACTTACAGGATCAGCCAATCACAGCGGCCGCAGACACCCGACGGTTCAAACGCAGGGTTTAATTTCACCACGTTCAAATACATAACAAATACATCAAAGTCATCTCAGGACACGTCACAATAAGAATAAAAGTGTTTACAGAAGAATGCGGAAAAGAAAAGAACAACAGGAACCAGAGATCAAAACAACAAGCCGCCGAGGCCCCGGGCAGGACGGTAGGACCAGAAACCACCAGGAACTACCAGAAACCACCTAGAACTACCAGGAACCACCAGGAGCTACCAGAACCACCTAGAACCACCAGGAACCACAGCTTTCTCTCATCTGTTTAAGCAGATCAGAGTCTGTCTGCCTCTCCAGTACGTCCTGTTTCCACTGAAGGAGACGTGACCTTCCACCTGTGAATCCTGAGTCTTACTTCTTCTATACTTTCTGTAGATCAGACCGATCAGAAATGTAGAAAACATCTTAGTCAGCATGAGTAGAACACGCATGTCTCACCTGTGTCACCACGTCACTGCTGCAGAGATGTTCAGAGACGGGACGGAGCACAAGTGGAGAAGAAACTAAGTTAATCAGCTTTAATCCCAGATCAGCTCAGCAGCTGTTCACCTGTCGGCAGCCTGAAGCTTTTTAACTGATGAGAAAAGTCACATGTGGACAGCTGTGGACCTGTGACCTCATCACTGAGAATAAATCCAAACCCATTGTCCTGATGACACAAACACAAACACACACATTTACTTTACTTACTTTTACTTTACTTTACTTTGCTTGGCAGACGCTTTTATCCAAAGCGACTTACAAGAAGAAGACACCAGCAATT
>JAUMHJ010049761.1:0-14085 GCA_032361105.1 Microctenopoma lineatum
CTCAGTTCCTTTGTCAGTTCATACTCAACTTGTCATGCCTGCAGTCACTACGCTCCTCTTCTCAGTAAGTTGGTTTTGGGTTCAGTTCCTTAGTTTCTACTTTCTCCTTTCTTTCATTCTCACTTTCTCCTAGTCCTTCTGTGTCTGTTTAATCCCCCTGTCTATCGGAATATTCAGTATTGCCGTTTTACCTCCTAGAGTGATTTTCTGTTCCATATTGTTTCCTGTTATGTTAGTTTGTAATAAAGTCCCTTATTTAAACCCTCTCTTGCCTCTGGTCTGCGTTTGGGTCCTCCATTCCGTGCGTGTAACTGACAACCAGTGGTGGCTGGTGAGTAATCTTTTTTGGGGGTCAGCACTCATAACCACATATCACCACTAGTATGAACCAAAGCACTATTATCACACACCATGCTTTCTTTTTGAGTCAAGCCCTGCAACCCCAACATCTCCTCAGCTCCGCAGAAATCTAGAGCGAATATCAGTCTCTGCAAAATGCTGAGTTAGGGTTGGTCTATGACTTAATGATTGCATCACACCATTATCTTTTGTGTTGGTAGCTGGTAATTTCCACTTTAATTATACAACTTTGCAATTTGAAGTATCAGTGCAAGGCAAAGATAAATAACTTGATTTGTGAAAACAATCTTGTGTTTACATCAGAGCAAATCTCCACCGCACACGAGAACGCAAGAAACGCAACCATGTAGATACAGAACTGACATTGGATGAGGCTGTTTAGCTTAGTAAAGAAGGTACAGATGGTGGTTATCTAGTTTATCTATAATAAACTAGATAAAGGTTAAAGTTCTGGCAAATACGGTAGCTCCAGATTTCTATTTGATTTGATTACATTAATGTTAATTTACAAGAAATATGTAACTGCTACTGTGCAAAGGGAATACTGCATTAAGTAAAGTAAAGTAAAAAAAACCTTTTGAATTATTACATTTTGATAGTGATTGCGATTAATTGCGAAGAAAATCATGAGATTAATCAATATTTTAATCGTTGCCCAGCACTAATATATATATATACATATAAAAAAGAGAGCACAGGGGGGAGCCAGGATGACAGGTCACGGGGGCGATACCGTCATCCCCACACTCCGAGATCAGGTACTGAGGCACAAGAACAACATGCCCTTATAGGCTCAATACAACAGCAGCTGACCTGAGAAATAAGATCATGGCTAAGCTGAAGACCTGGACCCGCCAACACCCATTGCCAAGAATGAGTGAAGTACCCTAAGAAAGTCTTATAAAAGATGTGAATGCAGCACTTCCAAACTGACTGTCTCTCTGTCCCTGCACTGTTTCAGGGTCACATCCTCCCGCTTGTAAGCAAGGCTATAAATGTTTGTTTCACACTATCTATGTTGCTTTTTCACTCTGCAGAGTGCTCCAGCACTTTGCACAACTGTTGGCTTTTCTTTGCAAAATAAATAAATAAAACATTTAAAACACAGTTTTATTTAATCTCTCACCCCCGTCAACTATGTTAAATTTTTTCCATAACACCATCACGAACACTAATCAGCTCATCTACTACAACTCAATGCCTTACACCTGGATCCCAGAATGCTTGGAACATGATAAACAGGACTCTAATAGGCTTTATTAGGAATTCAATGCAGCTGTGAAAAAAAACACTAGAGGTTCAGGTTACCATCAAGTGCGGGATCTACCAAGGAGATGCCCTGTCTCCACTGCTGTCCTGCCACAAAGCCACAAAGAAAAGCAACTACCAAATACCTGCAACAAGTAAGGCAAGTCTTGAGAAGTGAGCTAAATGGGAAGAACAAGATCCAGGCAATTAATACCTACCTTTTTCTTTTTTTTATTGTCATTGATACATTTTACATGTTACAATGAAATTAGCTTTTTGCATTTGACCCATACCCTCTTGGGGGGGGCCAGTGAGCAGCCACAGGGGGCGCCCGGGGAGCTGGAATTCTATCCTGCCAACTTTTGCATCCCAGTCTGACGCTTATCCCATTGAGCTACCAGGCCACCTTACCAGTCAGATACCCCTCTGGCATAGTAAGCTGGCCAAAGGAGCAGATGTAAACCACCAACATCACGACAAAGAAGCTCCTCAAAACGCATGGACGGTGAGGGAGACTATACACTAAGCGGAGAAGAAGCTAAGGACTAGTGCACGTCAAAGCCGCTATCCAGGAGGAAACATCAGAGATTCAAGAATCAGAAGGATAGCTCCAACTGATATATAAATATTTAATTATGAGCATTATCATGAGCATTTTTTGATTGCTTTGATGACATACACAGAACTCTTTGGAAATTAAATTCTATTTTTTAATTTTCTATTTCATTATCATTTTAAGGAAAATAAAAATAACATAAAATTGAGGTGTACTTGTGAAAAACTGGTGAAACCTGGCAGTGTAGGCTATTATTCTACCATGAATGTTTATTTATGTCTTACTTAGAAAACATGCTCCAAATAGACTGTCTGCACAAAAAGAGAGAACAGAAACTTTGCAGATGTTGTGAAGTACATAGATCCATGAATGCATCAGGAAGATAGCACCAACTGATGACATGGTTAGTGAATAGCTCAGCAACAGTAACCTAAAAAGGAAGAGGAGCAAGAACAGGAAACAACATGGAAAGACAAACCCCTGCACGACATGGACCACCGGCAGTTAGAGGGAGTATCTTACATTGGAAATTCCTACCCGTGGATAGACAAAGCTGGACTGAAATCACAGAGGCACCAATCATGGCAGCACAGGATAAAGTAATTTCATTATAAACTTGAGTCTACAGTACAGTAAATGCTCTCTATCCACTCCAACCACGTCTTTGCATTAATAAATACATCACACCATTCATTCACAAATAAACAGTCAGTACAACGCAAATTACGTTCTCTACAAAAACATAAACGGTTTGTGAATCAATCTTTTCACCCATGATTAAAAAATCAACTCTCGTTGCTACCTGGTTGACGTGTTGTTAAATTTAAATTAAATTCAGATTAAATCGGAAGGCATTGTTTACCAATGTACCAATTGTTTACCAATGCCTTCCGATTATACTGAGACCATGTAATCCAAGGGTTGTTCTTTTGTTTAGAACTAAATATGTCACTAAAATTTTAGCAATGTAACTATTGCTTACATATCATCAGTGTACAAACGTTTGAAATATTAATTAAATTGTTTGTTTGTTTTTCTATGTGTTTGTAAATCTGTAGATTTGACAGCATTGACAGTTCGTTTTTATCCTCTGCCTGTTAATCAAATGTGACCAAAATATCTATTTATTTCTAAAGCCAAAGATATTGTTGGTGATACTGTTTACTGTTGTGTTCTTTTTATGGATTTAGAGAAATTTATTTGTTTATTAGGTTACTGCTTATCTGTCGCTGAAAATATGCAGCCCAGCTAACTTTCTAGATTTGAAAATCTGTCCCAACTTAATATGTAACAGCCCTGATGTCGGCTGTTACAATTTTAAACTCATTTTTAAACTCATTGACTCATTTAGACTTTTAAATTAAAAAATAAATGTAAAAAATAAAGTAGATAGATAACACAATTGTTGTAATGTTGCAATCTCTAATAAAGACACTGCACTGTTGACATTAAATATTTTTCAAATTCTGTTATTTAGCATATAAGGTAATATCTTAAGCTTTGAAGTTCATGATAATTCATTATTGTTATCTATGCTTTTCATAAAGATAAGACTGACTTACCTCCAGAGGTGACATTAACAGAACTCCCCTGCCACACATCATTTTAAGATACTACCCTCTACAACCGGGGGGGGGTATGTGGTTTACTGATAACTGAAAGATTGCTGATGATCAGATCTTTGTGGAAAGTCTAATAATAACAATTTCCATACTTTATACACATTGCTAATAGAAAAATAACATCTAGCCTGTATTCAGATATAGAAAACTCGCTTGATTTGGAGTATATGTATATCTATGTGTTTATGCAAATAAAATGTTAAAGGTAAACTTGACAAATTGAGTTAGGTAGATTACATAGAACTAGAACTAGTAGATAGTCTAGCTAGCTTATAAAAACTGGAAGTAAACAAACAGTAAGCCTGGGTTTGTCCATATGTCTGAATGTATCACCTTTAAAAAACTAACATACTATTATGATGCGTTTTATGAATAATATTATATAATCAAATTTACATTTACATATTATAATTAGTATAAATCTCTTTGGAAACTAACTTTTATTTTTATATTTTCCATTTCATTAACATTTTCAGCGAGAAGTTAAATTAAGATGTACTTATTTTTTAATTAAAAAAATGAGATAATACTTGTGAAACTGACAGTGTAGGCTGTTATTCTACATGAATAAACATGAATGTTTATTCATGTCTTACCTTGAAAATAGGCTGAAAATAAACTGCACAAAAAAGGAGAACAGAAACTATGCAGATGTCATGAAGCACATAAATATATATCTGTGAAGGTTCTCACATAAATAAAAGCACATACAAAAACAACCTAAAGGGCAACAGTCTGAACATGCAAATTACAATGAATCATTCTGAATTTATTCTGATCTACAGCATACACAACTCGTATGGAATTTTCCACTTTATATACATATTGTGTGATTTTGGGAGCTACCGATCATAAAAATGCCTCTTACCTTTGAGCCAATTATGATAAAAAGTATGTTTCCTTCCAATGGGGGTCTCAAAACAACTCTCCTATGACTTCGAAAGAAACGATTCATTCAATCATCATTTAATCATTAAACAAACTTATAAACTTATGATAGTATTATGTCTTTAATAGTGTTTTTTAATTTTTGTTGACAATTTTCAAGTATTCCTGTGTACCACTAGAGGGAGCCCGCGTATCATTACCACAGTTTCAAAATTAAAGGACTAATGGACTGACTGTATTGACAAAATTTATTTGATATAGTATTAAGTAAGTCTTATTAGAACCTTGACTCTGTTTTATGGCCAGATTTATCAACAATAACTGAAACATCCTGACTTCATCCATTATCTTGGTTTTGTGACATATCCCTTAGGTACTGGTGTGGCTAGATAAGTATGTGCATGAGCAGGAGAGAAGTGGCCAGGTAAACATGTATGCACGTGTATGTGCAGGGGTAGAAGAAGGGCGGAGCACAGACAAATATATGAGTAAGGATGAATAAGGATTTTGTACTCAGTTTGTCATAAAACTTCTTGCTTTTGTATTTTGGTTTGAATATGCTCTTGCGTTTAACTGAAACCCCCAGCAGTGTATCCCACCAAAAACACTGTGTTTTAGAGATAAATAGACAAAGAGAGAATAATATTGATTTTCTGTCTCCTTTTGGCAGGTAAATCCATTAGTGACCTCAGTGCCTCATTGTCACGTCTCTCATTTCTACAGCAGCTGGGAAGTAAATTCATTGTCATTTACATTATTTTCTTTGAGTTATTTCCAGCCCTGTTCACTAAAGAATAGAAGGCCACTGTGGTAAAAAAAACAACCTTGTATTGTGTTATAGGCCTGTTATAACTCTTCTCACTCACCAAACATAACGTTGGTGCTTGCGTCTTGCGGGGCCTGTGTTGCAGGGTCCCCTGTACATTTGTATATAGTTCCCCTGTCACTGGGTGTCTCGCCTTTCTTTGGGTGTTGCACTGTCTTTAAGAGATCCCGTACATGAGGAACATGTAACAGGGTGGAGAGACCATCTCGAATGAAAGAGAACGCAAGGTGTAGGAGCTATTAGTTGATTTGGATTTGTTTGTTTTGTCTTACTATTTATGTTAGGTTATGTAGGTTGTGTGGCAGAGGTGGTGGATGGCCAGTGGTCGTAGGACCAGCATGCACCTGGGTGAGCCTATGGCTTTTTGCCACAATCAGGAATACAAATGAGACAGAAATGATTGCTGCAAGAGAGCCCTTCAGATTGCATATCTGTGATCCTAAAGACAATTAAACAATAGATGCTTGTGCAGCTGTATTAAGGGAAATACACAACTCAATATATTATATAAATAGAGGATATAGACAAAGCAGACGAAAAGTGTTCTCTGAACCTTCACATTAAGCTTTGCTGTGCTGGTCTGTTGTTTGTCTCTCCAAAAAAAAGCAGTACAGTTCAGGCTTTTGACTCCATCTCCACTATCAACCATGAAGCTGATCTAAAGAGGTTGTCTGCCAAATGCCTTGTTTTGTTGGGGCATGCGTGATGTCATCAATCTCTAGTGAGAAGTTTCTATTGTTCCAGTCTCCTAACATCCTGGTGTGTCCTTTCAAATGTTCTACTGCTACTACTACTACTCTTTTCCTAGAATAACAGATCCTTCTGCTTGAAGCTGCATGGAATCACTACAAAGGAGCAAGTCAGAGCTTGCGAAGTTGAAAAGAACGTTGGCACTTCTGGCAGAAATGTGATGTCTGTGAAAAACAAGCCATAAAAGGCTAAAATGAATCCTCATGTCATGTGACCATGATATTTTCATTTTGAGAGAATTGAAAGTGAACCCACCACTGCCTGTTTTAGAATATAACTTGACTGATTGATTAACAATATTCTGTATATACAGACTTAAAGTCTTAAATTAAATTCTTAAATTAATTTGGCGTTATATACATAAAGTTGAATTTAACAATAACATTTTCGGGTGTTGTCAACTCACTTTTAAAAATATGATAAATATTTTAGCCAACACTTAATTATTTATAAATCCAGTAAACATAAAGCAACAATCCAATTAATTTGTTGTGTTAATTTCATTTATGTGAATGATTGTGAAGTTTACATACTAGTTTTTGATTGAAAAACAATCTTAAGAAACATAAAAAAGGATACATAAAACATAACATAAAAAAAGGCTGTATTATTTTTAACTAATTATTTTTAATTTTGAGGTCATAAATTTAGAAAATACAGCACAAAAACAAAAAACAGACACATCAGCAGTAACAGACGATTATTAAAATGTGAGGAATAGATTACATTTTAGTGCCAGTTATTTCCATTGCAGAAATTGTTGGTGATGCAGGACAGTTCTGACACACAGGTGCTTTAGATGCTGGTTGGCTAAGGTAAATATTGATTGTTAATATTTCTACTCACTCTTTACACTTGTAATTCTCTCCTCTGTCCCCCACTGAATGTTGCTGAACTTGTCATGGAAATGTTATCTACTCTAACCTGATCAATAACTAGTTTCACTGAGTAAACCTAACAGGGTATGTTACTTCTTTTGTCTGACCTTACGGTTCAAAGTGAACCTTCAACCTTGTTCCCTTTTTTAATATAAGCAGTTCATCTATTCATACTTAATCGTTTACAAATCTCTCTGCAAAGTGTAATCCAAATTCATGATGACATATTTAGATATTAAGCTACCGTAATAGCCCAAAACCCTGTAGAGTATCTATAGTACACCACACACATGAATGACATTATGACATCATGTCAAACTTTAAATGAAAATTGTATTTTTTTTCATGTTTCTGCATTTAGTTCTCATCCTGATACAGCTTCCTTTTCCCATTGTCTTAATAGAGCACTCACAGTGATGAGTTTTATCTGCAGAACTGTGTTTCATTCTGAGGCTTTTTTAACTTTCACTTTACTGTAAAGAGGGTCTGAGGGAGTGGCCAGCTTGTGAAGACATGCTCAGGAAAAGTATATATATATCAGATCACACTAATAGTTGCAGTTGTAGTTGGATCCAGACATTATAAAATGCATCTCACGCTGATCTTTGGGATTGTGGTTCTTCCTTATGGCAAGTTTTTTTTAACCGTTAAAAAAATATATATTTATTGAATTTTTATAAACCTGTATGGCCACATGGGTCATTCATAATATAATTTTTTGTTTTTCTAGTTTATTGTGTGTGTGTGTTTATTTTTATTGAGACAAAAACACTTATACTCATTCATGTTAGAACTACACTTAGCATTCATGTTCATTCTGTCAGGTTCTTTGTTTTTAGCTGTGATTAAATTCTAGATTCATTTTCCTCAGAGACAACATATTTATTTTTTTTAACAGGAAATGTTTATTCTTTTATGTTTCTGGGTTTTTCTTTTCAGCATACACTCTGAACTGTTATGAGTGTGTACCAGGAACCTCAGAACCATGTACAACTACAAAGCAATGTCCTTCACAGAGCAATCAGTGTTCTGCAATTCGTGTTGCAGCATATGCAGGTATGCAATTAGTTAATAGTCCTTTTACTTTATATTAGCCAGGTTTAATCTGATGTGTAATGTATTCCGTTATGTTTGTTGAAGGTGCTTCGAAAGTAGCTGATATCAGTGGGAAAAGCTGTGCTCCGGCTGAACAATGCATCAGTGCCTCTGTCAACTTTGGAATTTCCAAAACCTTAGTTACCAGCAAGTGTTGCTCCACCGACCTCTGCAACAACCAACCAGCCCCCGGTAACACACTTTTACAGTTTATTGGTATTAAGATGAATTGATTAAATGTCTATTAAATGTCCAATCCAATATTCACATACGATAAATACAGTAATCTTTATTGTTGTGATTTTGGTCAATATGATTGGAGCAGAAACAAGTCTCAAATTTCAAGACAGTCAGACAGAAAAACGATTTTGAATAAAGGTTCATTGCAGTCACTCACCCCTCATTAAACAATATCATGTTTATTCAATGTTACAGCCCCCGCTACATCCAGTCCTAATGGTAAAACATGTTTCACCTGCAATGGACAAACATGCAGTGAAACTCTGAACTGCCAGGGGAATGAGGACCACTGCATCTCAGCTACAGGTAACAGGATTGCTGTGTACTCAACTGAGTAGTTAGTACAGTAGATCTTCAAACTAGAAGTTCACGCACTAACATTGTTTTTATTCTTTCAGTGGCGGTAGGAAGTGAAAAGATGACATTGAAGGGCTGTGCCTCCAAAGAAGTGTGTGCAAACTCACAAATTGAACAAATAAGAGCAGCACTTGGGACAGGATTTAGTTGCTGTCAGGGTGACTACTGCAACAGTGCCAGCAGTACAAGTGCTGGTCTTCTGCTCCTGGTGACACCGCTGATCTATTTCATTGTGTTCTCTTGATTCTCGACATCAGAATCACTGCTCAGTTTTTATCTTATCATGGAAGAGCTGAAAAGCGAGCTAGTAAAAAAAAGATAAAAATAATAGATATGTGTAATGCATGCTGTCATTCACTAGATAGAGTCAATGCTCTAAGGTGACTCAAGCTTGTTTTAGTTAGATTTTTGCATGTTTCCTACAAATAGCAATTTTATCCTAAGATAAAAACTACTGATGCTGAAATTGTCATGTTTAGCCTGAAACCTGTTTGATATTAATGAATAAAACACAAAAGAAATGTCTGATTGTTTGTATTTCTGTTATATTTCTAAATTCTTTCTCAGTCTCATCTGAACATTTAAA
Source organism: Microctenopoma lineatum (assembly GCA_032361105.1). NCBI lineage: Eukaryota > Metazoa > Chordata > Actinopteri > Anabantiformes > Anabantidae > Microctenopoma > Microctenopoma lineatum. The sequence continues at coordinate 9,407 of JAUMHJ010049761.1, forward strand.
ATGTAAAATCTATTATTGTGATAAATGTGTAATTGCATGCAAAACGGATTCAGCCATGAGTGATAACATGAGTTCTGTTTCAATCAATATGCAAACTATCATATTAAAATAGAGAGAAACATTAAACCTGTTGTCAGAGTTGCAGCAGAAAGACATTACTCTGCTGGATCTTTTCTTGAATTTTTATATATTATATAAACATAGATGCAAACCTTGCTTTAAGATATTCACTAAAATTCTGGAGATATTATTTTGCCAGGCCAAGCCCCCGATCCCTAGGCATAAAATATGAATGAACTCGAGGCCGTAGTATTTTCGCACTTAAAGAGTATTTCACTTCTTGAGTTTATATCTTCACTATAGAACAAGACAAACTAAGAACTGAGAGCCATTCTGCAGAAATTGGACTTGTTCGATTTCTTGACGACGTTTAACCTTTCCATTTCAGAGGGCTTTCTCAAGTCTGACTGACTGGTGTGAGTAGCAGGTTTAGGTGCGAGGATAAATCAGATGGAGACAAGGTTGTATCTACAAACACTTTTATTTAATACAGATATAGCTGGAGATCAAACGACAGTAAAAAAAAAGTATCGCAGAGTCTGATGAGGTCTGAATATGTGTCGCAGTTACACTCAGCTTTGTTCTTTGAATGCCAATCTGTTTTACTCATTTCCTGTTTTAGAAACCTACAGTTGTAGTAAACAGGATGTGGCCGCAGCTTACAAATACAAAAACAATTATTGGTTTTGCCTTTCTAGCGTGCACAGCAAAGAGGCAGTTACTACTTCCTCTTTTCGTAGGTCTTACTCCCCACAAAGGTCTATAACACAGTTGTTAGCCTCCCTGCATTTTGCAAAGTGCAGAGATGTCTCTAACCACTGCTCCACATTGTTCTGCAGCATGTTGAGAGCACCTCAATGATGTCTGCAATAATAAATCTGAAAGGTGATACACTTGTGATGCAACCTAGAACTTCAGTTAAAACTACATGTTCCAAGTCTGTCTTATGAAGTTAATTTACAGACTGCATATATGCTTTATATGAAGATTCTCAGTCATCCAGGTCATGGTTATCTCAAAAAAGGGTTTTCAATGGCAACTGGACATGTTTGGGAGACTTTAAAAAAACCTCTGGAAGAAAAGGGCAAAATTATGTCAACTCTTCTTCTTTGTCACTGACTTTTAACATGGTCATCGTCTGTACATCTGCTACAAATAAAAATTGAATATCAAATGTCAATGACGATATCTAACTGCTATCATGAGAAATAAATCTAATTATAAAGCACAAGAAACACAAATTTCCAAATCTAACAATCACCTACTGTCCTACTGTGTCACGTCCTCCTCTGGCCCTTGTGTGTCTGTTATTCCATATCTTTCTGTTTCTCTTCTTAGCCATTTCCTCCACTTCACACTCACTTTAATTGCACCCAGGTGTTCATCATTTACTATAAGTCCACTCACTATTTATGCCCCTGCATTTTCTCCTGTCCTTTGTCAGTTCATCTGGTTATGCAACCTTTTGATGTTCTTGTTGTTACGCCTCTACCTGTTATTATTCTCCTTCTCACTTCTCTAAGTTGGTTTGGGTTCAGTTTCTGGTCTCTCCTTATTCCCTCCCTTATCTCTGCCACTCTAGTGTTTACTCCACTTCCTCCACCTTTTTTCTTACTTTAGTTTTAGTGTTGTAGTTCTGTCTACCTCTGGAGTTATCGATCTTTTAAAGTGTCTTTGTTAAAACCCTCTCTTGTCCTGGTCTGCATTTGGGTCCATCATTCAGTACAAGCTTCATGACACCTACAGAATTGGTATTTTCTAGCTGGTGTGGGAACTACTGCAGAAGTCACAATGTTGCTGCAGGACACTGCCATCTACTGGCCACGCGTCTTGACATCATGGGTAATAAAACTCCTATATTTATAGATCCCGATATTAATAAAGAAAATCATCAAATGAGGAGGCTGGATCTTTGCTATGTGCCCTGAGATAGACACCTACGGCTTAGAGTGACAAATTACTGTTAAGTGATTCCTGTCAACAAATAAATGTACACAAGGGGGCCCTGTACCCAGGATTAACAAGCACAAACTTTCCTTATTGTCTGAACAACATGGATAAACTCACAGCTGTATTGTTTGAATTAAAAACCACAGTTTCTTATTGAGCATTGTGTTAAAGACTATGCACTCTGTTTCCCTGCCTGCCTGTTGCAATCTCCCAGTAACTTACCCATCTGACTCCTTTCACAGTGTTCTTTGACCACCACAATTAGTTCAAAATGACAACTTTATTTTACTTTGCTTGGCAGACGCTTTTATCCAAAGCGACTTACAAGGTGTGTCTGGCTCAAGGACACACCTGGTAGGGGATGGACTAGGAGTCAGATGGGAGAACACAAAGTGACTACAAACTTGACCTCTGACATGTGTCTAAAGTTTAAACAGTTAATCACATCCAAGAGTCCAAGTGGACAATTGTGGCAAATTCCATCAGCACATGCTTGACATCAGTTGATAAGGATTGGACAAGGTGAGGTTATTTGAATTTTGGCCACGAAAAACTAAGCAGTTAATCACTGGTTCATCTTGTGAAAAAGAAGTATATTCTATTTACTTTTCAAAACCAAAGATGAGCAAGTGTACTTTTAGTTTTACTTGAAGTACAAGTACACAGATAAAGTATAACTACATTTGGCCCGGCAGTATACTGTACTTAAACTTTAATTCACTGTCAGGCGAGTTTGGTTAAACCTAACTAAACTTAACATAATATATATTTTATATATTCATAATGTATGTACACACACAAGAAGAATCATCTTTATTGTCATTGATAACTTTTTTAAATGTAACAACAAACTTACAATTAAATACAACAATATATAGATATAGATATATAGATGTGACTCACAAACTGCGACTAGAATAAGAGACTATATAGTACTAATGTAATTTATAAAAATCTATCTGTAAATGTTTTTAGATTTGTTGTAGTAATGGACATTTAAATAAATACTTAATATATCACATTATTTTTAAAGATCTCTACAAGTGCAAGTCCATTGCAAGTGACTAGACCATCCTTACTCTGCCAAATTTCTAATTATGTTTTTGATGACTATTCATTATAGAGAGAAAACCAGGTTAATATAAATATACAGTCAGGTAATACAGACACTTTTAAGGTTTCTGTTTGCCATTTAATTAAAGAGAAGGAAAGAAGGCTTAAAAAAACAATACATAAACATATTAGAATTTGTGTCTAGTATCAGCCTTAATGATTCATATATTATGAATGTAACTGAAACTGTTACTGTGACTGTGTTCCCAAGAACACTTATGACTGGAAGAACCATGAACTGAACTACAGATATGAGTCACAGCCTCCCCCAATTAATGTGTAAAAAAATTATTTCTCAAAGCATAGACATCTAATATCTGCCTTATGCCTGTTTTCTTTACTTTGACTTAATAAAACTTCAATGTGAAACCAACACTTCTAGTAATGCCAAAGGATGATAGCGACATGATGTGATGTTTCCAAAAGATTTTGAAGAACTCAGATGTTTCCATACACTTGATAATCCTACAACACATTAGAAAACAACTGTAATTAGTTACAATTTCAAATTGATCTCTGTAGCTTGTAGCTTTATAAAGCAAACAACTAAAAAAATTATATAGATTGTAGGGTGTCAGTAACAAATGCAGTAAAGCAGCTTTTATCAAGTTTGGGAGCACAGCAAACAATTATGAAAAACATGTACCATGAAATAAATAATAAGATTCAGTGTGAGAATCAGAAGTAGAATGCTGAACATACTGCAAGACAATATTAAAAACTGTGTTCGTCATATAATTTATATGAATTACAGAAATGTGGAAATAAAATGGTGATGTGAGGTTTTTAATTTACAGTGGGTACAAATAACCACTTACCACTGCACTATTAACTGGAGGCTTGACAGTGCGAGGGTTTCTCCTGTTACTAAATCAAACACAAATATAAAAGTAAGCACATGATTTATGTACAACTAAATATAACATAGTGACCTTCATTCTATTTATTTAAAGGATATAAACTGTGTTTGTAAAACTCACTCCTTTGGGGATGGAAATCGTGGTTTGGAGATGTGCTGGTCATAGATGTGAGTGGTGGTGTTGTTTCTATAGGAGAAAACAGGATTTACACTATATACTTTTATCTGTGCTTAATTAGCGCTGTGTGATGAAATAAAAAGCACAGATCAATGCCTACTTACTTGCTAACATAGCCAACACTGATGTTTGCAGCATCACTTTGGTCTCTGTAAGAATATTACACGTTTACAATGATGTTATTTGATAGTGTATTGGTAACTGATATTTCTCTTTCTGCAGCAAATCATTCATACAAAACCAAATTTGAATACTGCTATACCGTGAAAATCTGCTCCCAAATGACTTCCTATAACCAAATAAAAAACTGTTTTAAACTATTACAGACAAAGTAATAAACTTTAAAGCCAGCAGCAGCAGCAGCAACAGGAACGTCTACCTGGGTTTTCTTTCATGTTGCCACGTGACATGTCCATCCTTTGCTCTACTAAAAACATGTAGAAAGGTAAACATACTGTATTTCTTTTAGGGATTAGAAGTGATTGTTTGGTATTTTGTGCTCTTACCCAGATAATCGAC